>CAJVPT010003966.1:0-14257 GCA_910592055.1 Acaulospora colombiana
AATTACCTTAAATAGCTACATTTAAACTGCTGATTTTTATTTAACCTGGCTAGGTTTTAAAACTTGAAATCTGTATCTGATTCATATACAAATAGATTAAAAAATTTAAAATCCGATCCGATTCATTCAGATCAAATCCATGGATCATTCATATTTGGATAAAAATTGAGATCCCTATACACAGTACTGGCTTGACCACTTGTAAAAAAAAAAAAAAAAAAAATATTAAAATATAAGGCTTATATAGGTTAAAAAAAACTCTTTCCGCTAATCCTTTGTCCATATATAAAAAAGATGTTCGCAAGAAATTTTTTATTTTTTTGCTAATAAAGTCTTAACATTATTCTTAAACCAACTTAAAGTTTTACTTTAAAAGATATTCCCAAACCTTTTCTCTTGTTTATATTCATTTTCAAACAAAAACTTGGCTTCCTGTGACCTAGAAAAGTCAAGAAACATCTTCTTTACCTACAGCAAGAAAGTTCTGAAAGTAAAAAGAACTAATAGTGTGATACTTGAAGTCTTTTATATTGAAACATGTCTATAGAGGTTTTCTGCAATAGGAGGTGACAAACATCAAGCCATATTTCAAAGTGTCTGTTCACTATTTCTTCTCTCTTATAGTTATCCAAAATTTTTTTGGTTTTCTGAAGAATTTTGCCTACCTCAGTTTGACTCTGAATTTTAGATGACATAATCTATTACAAAATATGATTGGTGAACACGAACATATTAGTAGCTGAATATAAACAAGTACCTACTGGTCACCTCATGTATTCTGATATTGTCATTGATAATAGAAAGATTTGATTGGTGTCCTGTATCCACCCCATTCCTCCAATTGGGTTAACCTACAGATTAAGTATTATGAGATCAATAAGATACGAGTAACAAGTCCTCAAGTGGTGAAAAACTTGCTATTTTTTCAAGCTAAGGTCTTTCTCTCCTATTATTCCAGACAGGCAAAGTTCAAGACCAAGGTTTCTATTTTATCCCAGTCAGGCAATAAGACCGAATGGTCTCTAGTCTATGCTAAGCTTCAACCCTTTAGTTACAGTTGAGAATGCATTTCCTCAGAAGTTGTTGAAGGATATCACAATTAACGAGAATTCCCACCACTACTGTTACCCTTTCACTATTACAAGGCAAAAGAATTATTGGAGAATCTGACCTTTTGGATAATAGAAGATGTATACCAGTAATATTCTTTTAATTAGGTGTGGCTACTGGAAAGTATCATACTGAAACAATATGGTCTAGTCCTTACTAGATCACATAAAAACCTGGGGTCCATCATAAATTACCTCTCTACTGCAGGTGGATAAAAAATCACTGCACAAAGAAGGTTGGGACCAAGTGTGTCCTGAAAATAAAGGCTTCTACTAGGCGATAAGTTTCCTCAAATAGTATACAAGAAGAAAATCAAGATTAAGAATGAATAAGTTTCTTAAACGGTCAGAAAAAGAAAGGATATCCCAATCAGACATTTTTTGTTAAGAAGAGATCTTGAGAAGCAGGTCTTTGAAGAAAGTTGGAAATATTTTTTCAATTTTTACTTTTTTATTTTCTTATTGTCTGCTTAGACATTTTTAAATATTCCTTTTCCCTTTTTTAACCTATCCTTTTGTAGTTTCCTGTATTCTAGTGGCTTGATATGATATATGACAGTGACAACCTATTGATAATGATATAGTGAACTAAAATGGTTTTTATTCAAAGACACTACAAAATAAAATATTGTTCTCAAAGCCAAACTTAGAGACCTTTATACTTACAATGAGTTAGTTAGATTAGAATAATAGTTTAACTATAATATATAATATACTACTCAAATAAAAATGTACTTTATTTTCAATTGATTAATAAATTGACAATCTAGTTTGACTACAGGTACTCAAAAAAAAAAACCCAATTTAACTTGATTATAAGCAATATAAAAAAAAAAAATCAAAAAAGTAATTTACAATAGTAATCTATAAACAATAATATTAATAGTTAAAAAGATTTTTATTTAAATTATTAATAAAGTTATACTAAACTAAAATAAATGAATTAGTTAAAGAATTAGTTTTAACATTATATAAATTTATGTATAACCTACAAATATTAAATAAACATAAAATCGTTTTGTTGCATACTATACATACACTGTAAAATTATAATTAATTAAATTAATCAGGAAAAAAAAAAACGAATCATTTCAGTTATTATGTAATAGAAATACGGAACTCAGAATAAGGTTGCAATTAGCAGAATTTTTCCCTGGTTGTATAAAAATTCAGAAAAATGCAAAGGCCACAGGATATAAATATGGAATTAAACAAACAAATCCGAGTTTTCAGACCCACATTTTGCAAACACAATGAATTAGCTAAACCCATATTTCACGCAAAAAACCTCTTTAGAAAGTGCCTCAAATGTACTTTTTAATGACTGTGTGCAATTCAGAGAAATTTCTGGGAGTTTATTCCATGGCAAAAAGAATTCTACGAAAGCGGATCTTTTTACAATATGCACCCAAATCCCTTCCACCCATGTGTTCTCCAAGTTACAAATAAATGTTATTTGGTTAGTTGTGTTTCCCATCATTTTTCGTGTTACGATCTTTTTCCTATACACTTTGTCTTTGATAATCACGCGCAGCAATATTTATATAAGTTAGTTATACGCACAGTCATGTGTCATAATATCTACGTAATTCTATTTGTTGGTTAGTCAAAAAATTATAAAACGTAACCTTCGGAAACTTGTTTTTTTTTTTTTTCATTTCTTCTTTAAATAACAATAAAGGATCCATCTTGTGCAAATATTTGCTAACAGTTGTTTCAACGAAACAATTTTTGTTTGTACTTGAACGAACTCTGAAGGAAATATCTATTTTTTTCTTTTGGTTCGACTCAATATTTTGCAATGCAAGTTCACCAGTAAGTTTGCCATTTGTAAAGCACATTGAATGTTTGATTTATTTAATCTTACCATCAAATTTCATAGGACTGAAAAAATGGAACAAGAAACTTGCATAATTTCTACGAGGCGCCAAAGTTACAAACGTCCAAAAACCCAGTCTCGTCTGAAAGGAAAAGGCACGGCTTCAACCCCAACAAATTCGGTTCACCTTTCTATTGCGATGAGAATCCCTCAAGAAAAAATGGAACAAGAAAATTGCATAATTTCTACGAGGCGTCAAAACTACAAACGTCCAAAAATCCAGTCTCGCCTGAAAGGAAAAGGCCCAGCGTCGACCCCAATAAATTCCGTTTACCTTCCTATTGCAATGAGAATTCCTCAAGAAATTCTCTGCAACATTTTCAATTATCTTGTGGACCATCCAGTACACTATACCCGCGTTGCGAGAGTTTGTAAATCTTGGCAACTCGCGGCCGACTCGCATCTCTACTGGCGACACCTGGTCACCAAACTCAATTTGACTCCACCGAAGCCAAGGGCTCGAAAGTATAAAACTTACAAACAAGTGGTCGAGCGCGATTGGAATTCTTTCTGTAGTTTATGCTTTCGCGGTCGTCATAATGGATTTGAGAGATTAAGCATTCGTCCAGTGACAACGGACTTGTCTAGTATCGCGGAAATTTATAGGGACACAAAGACTAATTGGTTCCAGATATTCGATGAAGATGGCTTGGAATTTCAAGTCTCTTTTAAAACTGAACTATCAGGATTAGAAATTTTCGAAGTTATTTCAGATGACCCAACGACATCGGTAACTTCCATCATTGCCAAAACTCGACAAGGCGACGATCGTATCGACAGTCCTTTGGTCATTCCCGAGGAATCAGGTGGTAATACATTAGCAATTTCAAGTCAAAGTTCCACGTTGTCATCCTCCCCCACCATTGTTACAGATTCATTCACCATACTTCGCAGTCCTAAGCGAATTTGGGTTCAACATCAACTTTGTAGACTCTGTAACATGCGGATTTGCCATACCGGTCTTTCAAAACCCGAAAGATACTTGCTACTCACCTCGATGCTCGGCGATTATGGGTATATTTTTCCAAACAATAGTCGTTCGTGTCTCGAGTACGTCGAATGCGGAATTGGCAATCCTGCGGCAGTGGTGAGAACCTTTGTTGAATTAAGTTGGTACTATAAATACACTAATTATAAGACCTTGAGGGTCCTTGAAGAGGATCCGCCGGAAGAGTCAGATGATGAAGATGATGACATGCGTTTCATTAGACGTTACATCCTTCGATTTGATCGTTATGATGATTACTATGACCATGATGGTATCAGCATTCGTGACTTAGCCACGTACATCAGTCCGTACCGCATTGATGCTGATAGAGGAAAGAGATTAGCTCTGAGGGAATGGGTCGACGAGAGATTTAAGAAGGGAATCACCACTTCACCCAGAAACGATCCGGACACTCAGGAGAGACCACCTAAAACTCTGTGGGCCGAAATTGACAGTATCATAGACGAACGACGACTTTACGTGTCAGCCGACGATCGTAACGAAGAGTTTGAAGCTGAATCAAGCAGCATGGCTCAGCAACGTCAATTCGACTAACTCTTTAAGATTACGATGCATGCGGCACCGGTGATGGTAATTAATAAGTTATCGTGAATTAGACATTTTACATTATTAATAGAGTTTGGTAATAACATCTCGTATACGTGTAATCATGCGAACGTTTGATAAAATTATTATACAAATATACGCAATTCTCACAAATCCAAGTGAACCATTATAATGTAGATAATATTGCTGACATCCGCGATTCATTCTCACCACCATCAAATCACTGTCTCAATATCTTTTTTTTTTTTTTGGTCTAGTTTTTATTTAGTAAATTCATTTTTTCTCTCTGACATTACTTTCCCTAAATGGTACCAAGGCACTCTAGGTTTCTAGAGTGATGAATTGTGTAAGAAAGACATTAGCACAGGGTTGATCAAAAGATTTTTGGAAAGCCTGGTGGTTGTCTTGTAAATAATTTTATGAAAATCATCTTAAGCGCGTTTCGATAATATATTAATCCATTTTAATTTCATTCTCGAATATTCCGAATGATATGAGAAAAATATGTTATTTTAAAAATTTTTCTTTGGAAAAACCATTTATTATTATATAAATATGACACAACACCACCACTACTGTAAATCCGGACGTTACCGCATCATTATCATTATTATATCGGCATCAATATTGTTTTACCATCAAAAAGAGTTCCATTCATTATGTACAATATGAACAAATTAGTCACCCCCCCGGTACACTAATTATCGGGCACCAATGGTTGCCATTGTCATTTATCATTTAAGTAATAACAAAAGATAGCACAGGAAACAAATCGTGCATGCGTGATAAGTGAGATCAGGATGAATGATGGCCAATCAAATTCTCTATTTTAACTCGACGTTAACCTGATTCGATCTACTCGATTAATCGAACTTTCATCCCTTTCACGCTTTACACATGAATTCCTCAGTTTCTTCTAACCTTTCCGATAAAGGTGTGACGGTGGTTTTGGGATCTCAATGGGGCGACGAGGGAAAAGGCAAATTGGTTGACATGTTGGCACAAGAAGCGGATATTTGTGCGCGTTGCGCCGTAAGTATTCCTCCAGCGCGGTTCGGTTTACTCGACGGAGCCGATTGGAAGAATTTTTACCTTTTTCTTTTAAATGCAGGGTGGAAACAATGCTGGACATACGATCGTCGCGAACGGTATCAAATACGATTTTCATCTGCTTCCATCAGGTAAGAAAAACTCCTCACCAACAATGATCTCTCGGAGATTTTCTTAAAACTTATACTCTGCTCGAATCAACTTCTAGGCTTGATCAACCCCAAATGTGTCTCGATTATTGGCTCGGGCGTGGTTATCCACCTTCCATCGTTCTTTGAAGAGATTAAAAAATTAGAGCTTAAAGGTTTGTGTCGCATGATTTGGTGAATTGAATTGCGCGCCGTTACTTCAAGAGACGACATACATGAATGCAAATATTTATATATAGGATTAAATGTTTCCGGTCGAGTCTTTATTTCCGATCGCGCGCATTTAGTCTTTGACTTTCATCAGATTGTTGATGGCTTGAAGGAGATTGAACTGGGTCGCTCAAGGTGTATCATTCATATTATCCAATGAAAGGGCCTTTGTTAGTTTTAAACGTGACGGCGGACACCTGCATTGATCTTTTCCTTGGTGAGTTAGCTCGAACTGACCGAAATCATCACTACCTTGCAAATTTTAGTATTGGCACAACAAAGAAGGGCATTGGTCCAGCCTACTCATCCAAAGCTTCTCGATCTGGCCTTCGGGTTCACCATTTGTCGAACGATCTTGCTTTTGCGGAAAAGTTTCGTCAACTGGTGGCCAACAAGAAGAAACGATATGGAGATTTTGAATATGATGTTGAGGCAGAGATCGAACGTTATAAAGTAAATTCCATTTTCATTGGCCATTTCTCGTATTTCATCCAATGAGTCATTTTAAAATTCTCGACTTTCTTAATCAGCACCTTGCTGTACGTCTTAAACCCTACGTTGTTGATAGCGTTGTTTTCATGCAAAACTGTCTAAATTCACGCAAAAAAATTCTCGTTGAAGGTGCCAACGCGTTAATGCTTGATCTTGACTTTGGCACCTATCCGTACGTAACGAGCTCAAACACTACCGTGGGTGGGGTTATCACTGGATTGGGTATTCCTCCTTCTAAGATTGATAAGATAGTGGGCGTCGTTAAGGCTTACACGACCAGAGTAGGAGGCGGTCCATTTCCTACCGAACTCCTCGATGTAGGCATCATCGTCTACCATTTGAATCAGTTCATGATCGATGTATTTTTTGTTCACATATGAATTGGTATTAATTGTTTAGGAAACGGGGGAATACTTACAACGTGCTGGCGCGGAGTTTGGCGCGACAACCGGCCGAAAGCGTCGGTGTGGATGGCTCGATCTTGTGGTCTTAAAGTATTCCGCTCTGATCAATGGATATACAAGGTAAAGAAGCAATCCCTTGTTAAGTTCAATAAGGATTACTTTTTAATTCTCGAATTTTTATTTTATTTTTATTTTATTTTATTTTTTTTCTTTGTACATATCTCTTTTTTTTTGACCTCTTTATAGTTTAAATCTTACTAAACTTGATGTACTAGATCAACTCCCTGAAGTGAAAGTGGCTGTTGCATATTTTCTGGATGATAAACCTTTGGAGAGTTTCCCAGGTACAATTGTTTGGTAAAATCCTCTCGGAATAGCAGTGCCATGACTGACGAAGTGTTACGTGAAAAGCCGATCTAGAGATCCTCGAAAAGATTACCGTGAAATATGAGACGCTTCCGGGCTGGAAAAGTGATATTTCCAAATGTCGCCGATTTTCCGACCTACCTGAAAACGCGCAGAAATATGTGAAAATGATTCAGGATTATTTAGGAATTCCTGGTAAATCATTTTATGCTAACGCTTATTTAATGATGGCACGCATGTGATTCTAATATTCCCATGTAATTTGTAGTCGAATGGATTGGTGTAGGTGTAAATCGAGAAGACACGATTGATTTAAAAAACAAAGTATAAGAGTGTTATTTTAAGTTTTTCTAAAAGGTTATCATTGGCCTTGTAGTAAGTAGCATAGGGAAGTAATAGCTACGGTCTTCGATATTTATTGGTTAGGTTGAAAAGAAGTATAAATGTATACCTAAATGAAATAAAAATAAATGAGGAAGACCTTACAATAGAATTAGCTTTATCACTTGACTCCTAATATCTAGCTTGATACCGAAAATTTAAATAAAGTCACATTTCTCGTTCAATAAAAACCTTGACAATATCTCTTCGAAAATTAATTGATAACTGAAATCAGAATTTATTTTTAGATTGAAAACAATTACGCAATAGCAATCGCAATCTTCAATGCTTTTTTATTATAATGCAATACATCTGGAACGTTTGATTGATATAATATGATGTATACACAGTGACGAATTACTCGTAAGAAAATAATAATAATCATAATAATATACTGTATATGCTGTATATATCTTATGGAGAGGTGTAATTTTATAATTTAATGATAAGATTAAGATTTCTATTTTTCATTCATTTGCATTAGCAATATTTTTGACAATTCAATCAAAATCTGGGGAATAAAAATAATATCAATGATTTTTTTAGATAAACCAACCAACCAGACTTGCCTCATATGGACAATAATTAAATGACGAGTAGAAAAGGGAGAGAGAAAAGATAATAAATGGCCTCTGGAATTATCAAATAGCATCTATGACGATTACTTGGTAATTTTATCACAAAAATTCTTGGACTAATCGGGAATTCAATTTGCCAATCGCTCTTCTGACGATCTCCGGTGATAGAATCACGGGCGAAGTTCTTGTGATTCTTAAAAAAAAAAAAATTTTTGTTTATGAAAAAAAATTGGCATTAACTAAAATGTCAAAATATGGATAATCTTGATTTATATAGATAAAGGAAAAAAAAAGAGTCAAATTAAATTTAATCATTGAATTTCATAAAGTACGGTATTAAATTCGACTATTGGAATTCGAAAACTTCCCAATATTCGTTATACTGTATATGAGTAATCATTTTCGAAGGCGGACGGGGATTTTTCTGATTTGGCAATTGTGGTGCTAAAATTTATATAGCATGCAAAAGAAAATAGGGATCAAAAAAATTCGCATACAAAATAATCGTCCTTACACAAAAAAACTTATTCGAAATAATATTTTCGGACAACCCGTCTGCCTCGCCAAGATCATTGAGAATTGGGTTTTTTTTAAAAAAAGATAAACGCGGTATAGTACATATGGAATGAATCCACACAGAAGCACACCAGAAACAGCATATGAGATTACCTTAATTAGTAAGCAATTAGAGTTTGCCTTTATTTATTTATATGAAGCGTGTGAATTTTGAAACTCTGAACCGAAAAATGTTTTCCCTCTCTTCCACAACACCTTTGGCTGCAAGCCTTTCAATCATGGATGCAGCCATCACATTATTTAACTCCCCTCGCTTAAATCAAGTCAAGAACATCGTATTCATTTTAGTATTCTATCGTTATGCTAGAATCATAGTGAGAAAGCTTGCTGTTCAAGGGGTTGGTCGTAGTCTCGACGATCTATATAAGCTCGTTGGTGGTAGATTGTTAAAAGTGCTTACCAGTGCACCAGGTGCAAAAGGAAAAATTCAAGAAAAGCTGGATGAAGTTATTAAAGAATTGGAAGAAAAAGTCGCGCCTAAAGATTCGGGCCCGAGTTATCTCCTCCTACCCAATGTTGGGTTTGACGATCAAAAGATTATGGAGGAATTAAAGAGGTAAAGCAATTTAACCATTCGTGGTGTTATTTTTACGCATCTATCCTACCGTCTATTGCTAAAGGACGCGATCAACTTAGATACCAAGATTATAAAAAAGTGAATTGGGAAGAAGGTCGCATTTCAGGCACGGTATACCACGGAGGTCATGAACTTACAAAGTTGTATTCAGATGCGTACGCGATGTTTTCTGTAAGCAACCCTCTGCATCCCGAAGTATTCCCTGGTGTACGCAAAATGGAAGCCGAAATCGTTTCCATGGTGTTGAATATGTATAATGCGCCAAGCGGTTCAGCAGGAACCACCACATCGGGTGGTACCGAGAGCATCCTGATGGCTTGCAAAGCCTATCGTGATTGGGCGAGAAATGAAAAAGGAATCACCGAACCTGAAATGCAAGTTTCAAGGTTTTATCTGGCAAAACCCAATTTATCATAGACGCGTTAACCATTCGTTTTAATATATTAGGGTAGTCCCGGATACCATTCATGCGGCATTTGATAAAGCGGCAGGCTATTTCAACATCAAACTAATTCACATTCCAATTGACCCCGTAACCCGCAGGGTTGACACCAAAGCTGTTAGCAGAGCGGTCAACAGAAATACAATTATGGTAAGATAAGACTATTTAAATTATCAGAAAACCAATGGCAACTCCTAACGATGAGAAAATATTCCAGATCGCCGGATCGGCTCCGAACTACCCTCACGGTATTATCGACGATATTCCGACATTGGCCTCAATTGCCGAAAAAAATAAAATCGGGATGCACGTTGATTGTTGCTTGGGAAGCTTTTTGGTGCCCTTCTTGGAGGAGGCAGGATTTCCCACTCAACTTTTTGATTTCAGAGTACCCGGAGTCACATCAATCTCTTGTGACACGCATAAAGTAACTGATCACTGATTTATTATCCCATGCTATTACCGTTTTAGCCGGTTAGGAGAATTGGCGATAACAAATTTTAATAATTTATTATTAGTATGGGTTTGCGCCAAAGGGAACATCAGTGGTGATGTATCGTACGAAGGCGATTCGGAAATATCAATATTTCTTGGCGCCTGATTGGATGGGAGGAATTTATGCTTCGCCAACCATGGCTGGTTCACGGTAATTTAACAAAGAGATTCGTGTAACGCCCTTTTAAAGCTGATAATATTCCAAAGATTCAAAAATCCTCTGTCATAAATTAACAGTCCAGGGGCGCTTATTGCCGGATGCTGGGCAACAATGGTGAAAATGGGAAAGTCCGGGTACATTGATGCAACAAAAAAAATCGTGGGATGTGCTAAAAAGATTGAGGCCGGGTAAGCTAATACATGTTGTGTTGATATGTTATTGTAACTTAAAAGAAGATTAATTTCTTTCGCTCAACACAGTATCCGCAAAATGGATGATCTATTTGTATGTGGAAAACCACTGGTATCGGTAGTAGCTTTCGGATCAAATACGTTGAATGTGTATGACGTCGGTGATAAAATGACCAAGCGAGGTTGGAATCTGAACTCTCTCCAGAGTCCCCCTGCGGTTCATATAGCATGCACGCTATTAACAGTACTAAGTGCCGAACAATTCTTAATCGATCTGCAAGAATGTGTGGACGAAATCAAATCCAAGCCAAATCAAAAATCCAGTGAAACAGCGGCAATTTATGGTTTGGCCGCCCGTTTACCGGACAAAACTATCGTGAACGAGGTTGCTTGTGGATTTCTGGATGCATTGTATTCTGTTTAAGAAATTTAAATGACTAATAATGATCATTAAGTGACCTATTAACGTAATACAAAATCGATTGATCTTGAGGATGCTCTTGGTGTCGCTTGTTTCAATGTCATCTTTAACTCAGTGAAGCTGACATTGGTGTTCATCAGAATACAATGTACGCAATCAATTACACCCCCCCATATTTAATCGAGGCTCAGAAACCTGTAAATTTTACAAAGAAATTAAATAAATATATTAAAAGACACGATGAACAATAGTTTGAGAATCTAAAAAATTCTTACAGCAATCGCAGTCGAATGGACATAACGGTGTATCTTACAAATTGATTGAATTATTGAATTATTGGTTAATAAGATGAAAGTGAGCTGAGAGAATGATGCAGCACACCAATACCTCCACCATTTCCAATGTTTAATTCACTGACATCATAAATAGCGAACCCATCCTCTGTCTTCTTACCTTTTAATAATGAAGTATTCTCAGTATATTGCACAATGATAAAAGAAATTCCATTTTACGATACCCACGGTTCTTCGTTCCACGAGAGTCACCAAACCCATCGTCATCATTTTGTTTTAATTTTCTCTTATTCGATTTTAGACGGTCGGGTATAGCCGGTACTTTAAACACAAATTCCTCAACCTTCGAGGATTTGGATTTTCCTTTTTCATTGGGCTCAGAATTTCTGTTAGACGAAACCGTGGAATCGGACAAATCAGATGATTTTGTCGCAGAGCTTGGTGTGGTCTCCTTTGATTTTGCTTCTTGGATAGGCAAAGAATTAGAGTTCTCCTTTTTATTTTTCGCTAACATAAAGATTTCATCAATCTCGCTACTCTCATTATCACCATTTGTTTGTCGATTAACATTATTGAATTTTGATTTTTTTGAACCTTTCATTGTACAGATGTGAATTAAGAATTGTTGGATATAATTCACAACAAATTTGGAAAGATTACCTGTGGGATATTGAAGTGCATGTATACTTTATCAAAGAAGATTGATCCATAAAATAAGCCTATTTTTGGATCGGAATCACGTAGGCGTGATCATGCTAAGGCTGTGACTATATCGAGGTGCAACGTATGTACAAGTAGAGCAGTCACTCGTTACCACACCTTCACGTGTTCAACGAGCTTTCGATTTTCAGGCATCAAATCCTGTACAAAATTTAAGACTTCAGGTCCCAATAATACAACTAATTTCCTTGAGAGAAAATGTCTGAACGGGTAAGTTACAAAATTAGCGTTTACAACATATACCGCGCGTCTATTGTTTGAGCAAAGTGTTTTTCTTATAAACCGTAAATCTAAGGGTAGAGGCAGAGGTGCAACACGTGGAAGTGGTAGAGGCGGACGTGGTAACGCTAGAGGAGGTCATACCTTTGGAGGTCCTGATGCAAAGCCTAAGAAAGAATCGATACTCGATCTCTCAAAGTACATGGATAAAAAGATACGTGTAAAGTTTAATGGAGGACGCGAGGGTGAGTGCGTAATTTTCAAGTTCCCCATAATTAAGGTAGATTTGATGGAATTTTCATCACACTTTTCCACTCTTGCCTTGCAAAATGAAGTAACTGGATCACTGAAGGGTTATGATCCATTGTTGAATTTGGTACTCGACGATACCGAAGAACAATTGAGAGGTATGTGTGCTGTGTTATATTATTTGTAACCATAAAATATGTTCTTCTCTAATAATCCAACTATTTTATTAGATCCCGAAGACAATCATCTCTTGAATGAAGTCCGGTCACTCGGACTAATCGTTTGTCGTGGTCCGGCCGTAATATTAATATCACCTATTGATGGCACAGAAGAAATCCCAAATCCATTCGTACAAGCAGAAGATTAGCCACAGTTCTTCCTTCCCACGCTCGATTATTTTAGTACGATGTTTGATCTGTGTAAAATTAATCTTAAGTAAAAAATTCCTAACTTTATAATTAAAAGGATATCATTAGAATCCATAGTTGAATATAAAAAATAATTGATAATCTATGTATTGGGTTATTTACAAATTCTTAAATTTTTAATTAAAAAGAATAATTTTATTTAATCAATTCAAATAACATTTGATTTCATTTGATTTTTGAAACGAACAATAAAACCTGTTTTTATTTAAAATTTTCAGTTATTTAAAATTTCTTCAGATGTGCAAAGCTATTTTGTAATCATTTTTCTTTTTAAAAAAATTTATCACTTTTTCGAAATAATTTAAATCTAAGAAAAAATTATTATTGAAATCCATTTTACAGTTCAGTATTATACAGTAAATTTACTTTTAAAAATTTTTGTTCAAGAATTTATTGTCTATGTAAGATAAAAAACTTGAATTGGACTTTTAAGTAGATATACAGTATATATTTTTAACCTGTAATGATACAGTATTATTATAATATGTCTTTATTGAAATATTAAATAAACATTTATAATTTTTTTTTTTAACCTGCCATCAGGCTAATATGGCTTGTCTTTATGGAAATAATTACAAATTAAATAACTTTCCATATCAGTTCACCTATCATCGAAATTTCATTTTCTAAATACAACTTAGAAGATGATATTTTGTTCCTTTTATAGTTTGGATTATCCTTTAACTATAAAGTTTAATGCTTACAGGTTATTATTATTATTATTATTTTATAGATCATTATTATATAAATAAACATTTATAATATTATATAGACTATTTATATAATAATTAATTTCTTATCATATATTATTAATTGAAGGATTATATTATTTAAAAAATATAAAAAGTTTATTAAGTTAGTTTAAACTTAGCAAAATAAAGTTTAAATTAAGCTAGATTTAAAAAATAATATTTCACTTCTTTAATAAATTGATATTTAATTCATAACATTTCACCTTTTTAATAAATTGATATTTAATCTCTATTATTAGAATTATTGTTAATAGTTTATTACTATAAATTATTTTAAACAATAATAAATTGCTAAATTAATTTAAAAAAATAAATAAATAATAATTTAGGATCTATAATTTTTATTTAATATATTTATAATTATATTATCATGACTTATTTTTTATCAAAATATTAAATAAATAAAAAAAAAACTCTTTCCGCTGATCCCCAAATTTTTAGAAAATTTCCTTTTTTGGTAATTTTTTGAGAAAAAGAGAAACCTGCCAAAAAAACAAGAGAAACCAAGTGAAACCACCTTTACAACTAAACAACTTACAAAAACAAGTTCAAGAACTCTTT
>CAJVPT010003967.1:0-14255 GCA_910592055.1 Acaulospora colombiana
TTGTGAAAACTTTCCAGGTGACTTTGCTTTGAGACTCCTGGTCAAATCAAGCGGAAACGGAATTTCAACACCTCTTTCTTGCACAAATTTACCTTTTTCTGTTTTTGTAAGAGTACCTAAACACAAATTGTTAATGGCATTTCCAGAAATAGTTAAAAAACTAGGCGAACAACATACCTATAGCACTGTACCATGCATCCGCAGCAAAACGTACCCTCTTCACTTCACGATTCAGCCCACACATTTCATCATGCAGCCCGTCCATTTTGAAACTAATTTCTTCAATATGTCTTTTTAATTCTGTTAGATAAACGAAGCGTTAATATATAATCAACATTTTTAAATCATATCAGAAAAATTACCTTGTTCTCTACCTGAACGTGAAATCAAATATTGATTAAATTTTGAAAGACGGAAATACAACAATAAATCAAAAGGTTAAACCTTAAAATATTCACTCGCGTTGACCAATTTATTACGACTCACTTACTAGTGGCACCGGGTTGTTCTATGAAATGTGAATATGAATTTGGGGCGGGTTTGACAATAAGAAGCAGTAAAGAAAATCACAAGAATAAATAAGTATTCGGCATTATTTGCAAATATCACAGAAAACAGCAAATTATCTTAGAATGTAACAGTTGATGCCTCTACAGTGACTTGTAGAGGTGTGCTTAAGTTATTCTCGAAGCTCTGATCCACAACAAGCCCAGGATCTAAGTCCTTTTCTTCACCGTGTCTTCTTAAAGTGATGCGGTTGACATCAACGTCGGCCAACTCATTTGGCAGTTCCTTTTTAATCACTCTTATCAAATCGTCTACAATCTCTCCGTCGAAAGTAAGTCTAACTGGTCTGCTATCGCCATACTTGACCCAGATTTTAGAAGGGGTTGACGAAGAACCTAGGTGAAAATCCTCGAGAACTATTTTTTCGCAAAGGTATTGAGTGACTCCTCTACAAAAAATATTTATAATAAATTTACCTACCACTAGATAGCTCCGTTCGTAGGGGAGGAGCATTTTCAAATATTTCGACACCTTTGTCTTTTGCAGTTGTACCAGATGTGCCAGATGTACCAGCAACAGTAGATGAAACGACCTCTACGGAAGATATTCTTCACTAAATATAATGAATTGTTTCTTCACAAAAAATGCTCGAAAATACATATACTTTACCTGTAACTTTTTTCTGAGACTTTTTCGGTTTTGGTGGCATCTTTTTTGAAAAATGCTACGAAGCACAATAACGCCTATCATGTACCACAGCCAATAAAATCGATTGTTGCGTCATATTATCCGATATGTCGAGGTATATATAGTAAGTAGTCTGGTTATATTTGGCAAAAAAAAAAGTGCGAGAACGACTTATGAATTGCATTGATTGGTTAATTGGTAAGTTCATCAATAAGATTTCAGCTTTGATATTGTCATTCTCTCTTCTAAGCTTATTAATTTCTGCTGAGCTTAAAATTCAATTTTCTTAACAAGTCAGTAAATTGACTTTCAACGCGTCTTTATATTGCATGTTTAATATTAATTTATTAGTATATCATTTTGTCAAAATATTGAGAAGAATATAGAGTTCATCTTGAAGTTATTTTTGTATCAATATATATTCTAATTTTAAATAAAAATTGGCTATCATTTTTATTACTAATAAAGAAATTCTCTTGAAAAAGCCCAGTTTCAAAAAAACTATAATAGAAAAAATAGAATTTTAAAATATAATCTTAAATATACATTAATTTAAAAAAAATTGAAATTTTATTAATATATTAAGTACAAATATTGAATAATTTAAAATTAATTTTACTTAAAATATTCTATAATAATTTTTTTTTTTTTTGACTGGCTCAGCCTTGTTTTGTTATTTTTTTCAAATTATATTTGTACAAGATGTATACAATACAGGGATGTATATTCAGTAATAGTAAAACTCGATAAGCTATATTCTACCTTGTGACCTGTTGCCCTTCCTTTTGGAGGAAGAAACTAATATGCCAAAATCATACTATTTGTTATATAAAAGAATAAGATAGTGAAAATGTTAGTTTAATATTTTATGTACTTATTAATGTATTTGTTTACTATTTCGGTTAAGTTTAGAAGAAATTGTTGTAATATGATCAGATCTGTGTGGCTTGTAGTTTTTTGTACCTTGCACATTTTATGTCAGTGACACTTGATAGGTCCTTGAAAATTCTTCAGGTTGTGAATTTCTTCACATCTATTTGTTCATATATCATATAATAGCTCTTTCCATTCTCTCATCATGTTCATGACAGTTTCTATTACTTTGTTATTATTGATTATAATTGAGTTAAGTGTCTCCAGTATTTTTTTCAGTACCACTCCTTGGATCAGTAGTTTAAAGATTTTGGGATTAACCAGCTATATTCGTCTATATATAATTTCCTGGAAGTTCTTTTTGTGTTCTTTAATAATATGTGTTGATGCGTGTTTAATAAGAATCCTTTAGAAGTTTTTCCACAGTATTTCTGTATTGCTGCTACATAGAAACAGGTGTATAGTATTCTCTACTTCCCTACATTTGTGACATTTGGCATCCTTGCAGATTAGTGTATATTTGTTGTATAGCTTGGTTCTGGTTGAAAGTTCTTTGTACTAGAGATTAAAACTGAATTTTCTTATGTGGTGATCTCTATATGAAGTTACGGGTTTGTTTATTTCAAGTGAATATATATTGTTGAATGTGTGCTGCCAGTAGATGTTTTTGTAATCTTCATCTATAAATCTGTTTTGTGTCCTATTCAGTAGCTTCCATTTGATTAGCTTGATGGCCTTGATAACTTGTTTCACTAGCTCTTTATATGATATATCTATTTGTATTATATTCTAGACTATATTTATTGATGCCATTCCTCTATGAGGTTGTTTTATATTAATAAGTTTCCAGTTGGGTTTTATGTTTAAGGAAATGGAATCGATCCTAACTAGTCTGTTGGATTTCTTATTTAGAGAAATACCCGTATATACTTTTTTTTTATAGATTGAGATATTTAGATTTTGTTATTTCCTAATATAGGTGAAAGTATCTATGATTATCTGATTCAGTTTTTCTCTCACATTGAGTCTATTAGGTTTTTATTGCAGCTTAACTGTCTGTGTACAGGTCAATAGTGGTATCTTTGTTTAAGGGGCTTATTACTGTAGTTATAGCTATCAATTCTGTACTTTTAGATGAGGCATGAAGTTGTGTTTATCCTTGAAATATATATTCTATTTCTTCTCTGTTCTCTATGATCCATTCAAGTCCTATATGTAATCTGTTACTATAGTTTGACACTGATTCATTTGTATATATTATGATATGCTAGCAGTTCTTCAGTCATTGTTGAATTATTGTCAGGATGTTCAGGTCTTCTTTTTTAGCTTAAATATTTTATTAATGTTTGTCATTTCTGGATTACTATTGTCTATTATAACCTGTAGTAAGGTTTGGTTTAAATAGCTCTTTCTTAGTAGTGCTTGATAATATCCTATATTATAGGGTACTTGCAATTTTGTCTTTGTTTTCCTTTGATGAGATACTTGTTCTTTCCACTAGATCCTGAATTATATGCTGTCTTTTTGCTACAAATATACAAGTTTCAGTCAATATGTCTCTTTCTTTGTTTAAAGGACACTCAGTGCATTTTTTCAGTGATGACTGCTCCCCTACTCTTGAATAATATTTGAAAACTACTGTATTGAGACTGTTATTGCATTTTTTCTTGCTGATAACTTCCTTATTCTGCTTAAGTATTGCTCCCCAGTGTGGTTTATATAAGTTTTCCATTACCAAGGGTCTGCTTTGACTATAAGTTTGATGATTACTTGTCTTATCTTCTATCCTGTCTTATATATTAGCTAGAATCACAAGGCTCTTTGTAACTTCTTTGTATCATTTTGAAGTGTTTCTTTTCTTTATTTTATCTATAACACCTATTTCTCTCCAGTATAATAGTTATATACCAGTTGAGTTGATAATCTGCCCAACAAATATCAGGTTATATTTTCTTAATATCTATCTGTACTAGTAATATATTGAGCTTGGTATTGTTTCTTCAATTGTATTATCTATCTTTTTTATCCTTTGGAGCATTTTGGTTCTTGATTCCAGTTGAAATTAAAAACCATATTTTCTCAGTATCCAAAGGATATTATGATCCAGATTTTGTCTGGCTTTGAGAAATAGTTGGGTAAGATATATTGTTACTACATTGATTGACCAAAATAGATTCTATAAGTTTTGAAATCCTATTCTAAGGATTTTTCCCAGGGTTTTCTTGTCTTTCATTCTTTATGGCCATGCCTTTGAGTGAAGTTGTAATTGCCTGTCCCATATATGGTTCAGGTTGTATTCTATATGGTTGTATAAGAGAGTATTGGGGACTGTATTAGTGAGACCATACCTGTGTTTGTATTTTCTTACAATTTTGCCTGTCAAGAAGTTGCATTTACTTTTAAGGAATATCATATTATTGAGCAAGTATTTTATGCTTGGCATAAGTACATGATTTATTATGCATCTCATTTGTTTGTCTGTGGTTACCTTCCAGCTGATTAATTTGCTGATTTTCTTTACTTTTTCCTTTATGAGCTGCTTTTGATATCCTTTTTTCCCTAAGCTGTCCAGCCATATTCCAAGCATCCTCATTGGTACACCTGGCTTGCTGTCTCTAATTGTTTCTCTTTTGAGTATAAAGCTTCTTTCAAAATTTTCTGACTACCCATTGATGATGATTAATTGTGATTTTAGGGATTAATTTCAATATTATAATAATTAAAAACTCTGTAGCAATATCTAGAGTTCTTTGTAGTTCTTTCAGATTATCTGCCAGCCATATTATGTTATCTATATATACTATAGCCTTAATATCTAAGTGTTTCTCCTCATAGGGCCCATTAATATCTTCTTTGGATTTTGTTGTATACCTGTAACTCTTTCCTGATTTATTGATTTATATTAGGAGAAGGTTATAGAATATATGCCATAATAAGGGAGAGATTGTGTCTCCCTGATCGATTCCATCTAGTACCCTATAGTTTGGGCTAAGGCTATACATTATTATAATCTGGTTCTCTCTTTCTTTAAATAAATCTTGAATAATATTGATTATTTTCCATGTGTCTTATAGCATGTCACAACATTTTTATATTAACTGAGTTATAAGCCTTTGCCATGTATTGGCTTAGAATCTATAATTTTCTTTTCTTTCTATATGCTTGCTTTATACATAAGTTAGTTATGAAGATAGGGCCTTGAGTGCTGCTTTTAGATAGGGCTGTTCAGTTTGACTTATTAAGGATATTGTGCTTCTTGCAAATTTGGGATAAACTATTACCAATGATCTTTGTGAATATCTTTCTACCTGCTATAAGCAGAGTGATGGATCTGGTTATCTTGATTCTATTGTAACATTTCATAGGTTTCAATATAGGATATATATGTCCTATACTCTATTCCCTTGGTGATTTACCTTGTGTGAGGATTTTATTGTAAAAGTTGATAAGCATATTAGTGTTTTTGATCTGAAGTGTTTGTAAGCCATATAAGAAATTCTGTCTGGTCCTGATGCTGATTTAGAGTTAGTGTCTTTTATTTCTTTTTTAAGCTTTTGTGTTATAATAAGTTCTGTCAGTTCATTATATCACTCCTCTTAGATCCTTTTATTTGACAAGTATTGTTGTGCCCATCTGGATGTACTTTCTATAGGCATAGTTTTCCTGTACTAAATCCATTTTGTAAAGTGTTCTGATACTTTCCATTTGATTTTTTCTAGATCTGTGATGATTTTTATCTGATTGTTTCCCTCTATATATAGTTCTATTGGGTCTTTCCAAAATGCTGTTGATCATCTGTCATTTGTTGTCCTACAGCCATAGTTGCCTCCTCATTGTGTATTGTTAAATTTCTTTACTTCTGTGGTGGTTAGTGATTATTTTGACTGTTGTTTTATATTTTATTATGTATTCTTTACACATCTTCTTCCACTAGATCATGTAGTTCTGGGGATGCTTGATTTGCTATTCCTTTAGTTCTGCTACTAGCTCTGGAAAAAATTTCTATATATTGCTTATCTGTTTTTCAATCAGTTGTTTAGTTTGTACGTTAGATATATTAATATTCCTCTGCAGCTTTTCTAATAATATTTGAATATTCACAATCTTTCTATATATTGTTGGAGCCTCCTCCAACTTTTTGTTTCTCCTCCAGTTTTTTATCTTGGGTATATATTTATTTGTTGCTTTTATAATATGTTGCTTTAAACTGTTCCATAAGTTGTTTATATTTTCTTGTTCTTTTATACCTTTCTCTTATATTATTGATTCTATTTTGTCTCTGAAGTTCTCCTATTGTTTAGGGTCTACTTTGTATCAGTTATACTTGTGGTTCCATATATAAATATTTTATTTACTTTGCTTCTTTAACTACTACACCTCAATTCTTGTGACTATGATCTTCAATCATTTTTGTATAGAGAGTCTAGATGGTCTATAATGTGGAAGTCTCTGGATTGCTATGTACTTTGTGAGCCATACCATATTTAATCAATTCTACTGGCTACTCCTCTGCTGTTTTTCCATGTATATATCACTTGTGTTAGATTATATATTCTGAATATATCTGCAAATTTCTTGGTAATCAGCCATTTCAACAAATCTGAATCCAGTCAGTAGTTGTTTGATTTCTTTAAGATATGTCGTTTGTTGATAGAAGGATTGAGTATAGTGTTGAAGTTGCCTCCTATTACATATATGTTGCTTCTTTCTCTGCTTGTGTTATCCATTTCTTAATAGTGTTTTTTATTACTAATTTTTCTTTCCTATCACCATTTTTTGGTAAAAGGTATACTCCTATTATTTTTATTTTGTGTTTACCTAAGAATACTATATCTTTTGCTATAGCCCTTCTCTCTATCTCTTGTTTCTTATATATTCTACATACAATGTCTTTGTGAATTGCTATGCATATCCCATGTCTGATCTTTCTTCTGGGGTTTACTGAAGTTACTAGTTGGTATCCTAGTTGTTTCCAGTATTTGATCTGATTTACATCTTAATCAGTTTATGTTGAGATAACTATTTTCCATCTATTTTCTAAATAGTACTCTATCCATAGTTTGCATTTATTCTCCTTTATCATGCCTCTTATATTGTATGTCACAATTATTCAGATAGAATAATTGGTTATTACAGTTTTATTGAGGTGTGTAGTGTTATTATTTATGTGTTTACTAGTATTTTGAGTTATTTGTTCATGAAAAATTAGGGAATTTGAAATTGTGTTGTCTATTTTACTACTTTTCCTCCTCTGAGAGTTTTGTTGTGTCATGTTTATCATATTATTGGAGATTGTGCCCTAGTGAGACTATCTGTTGGAATAATTTGAAGAGATTAATAACTTCTTCTATTATTGAGCTTATTTTGTTGAGCTTTTGTTGATATGCTTCTTGTGTTTTTTTGATATCTTAGATCTTGATGCTTGTTTCTACTACTTGCTCTTCACTCTCAATAGATGTGGATTCTTCTAGCTCTTCCATGAGTTCATTTACACTCTCTGGATACCTATTTGCACACTCTTGCTCTAAAGCATCTATTCTCTCATTCAGATCTTGAAGAGAATTCTTCATCTCTTTGATGTCTCTCTGGATTGTTGATAAGGCTTGCCAAATGTTGTCCTTGTGGTTGTTGTTATTAGAGTTCTTTCTATATTTCAGGATGTTTGTATAGCTTCCCGAGTCTTCAATTCTAAAATTCTTGTGACTGGTATGGTTAAAATTCATTCTGTATCATGGTGGCAGTGGCATCCTTGGGTTGTTGAATCTGTTGATATATTGTCTTGGGAAGAGGGATTCAGGACTATTAAGCTGTTGGTATATGTATATATATTATATTTTAGTAAGCTACAAATAAAACATAATTTTTTTTTCAGTCTATCCATGATGTCTGGATTTCTTGAATAATAGGGGCTACTGATTTTACCTCTTGCATCTCTTTCCTAGATTGGAAGATAAAGATTGCAAATCTTTTGATTCAGTTATTGTTGTCTTTGGAAATATATGCTAACTTGGCTTTAGTGCTTGTGATTGTGATTGCCAGGTTTGCGACTATTGTGTCTGGAGGCAGGAAGGTTAGTATTGCATTAAAACATTTCCTTTGTTCTCTGACTTTGTATGTTCTGTAATAAAGGAATATTTTGCATAAATGGAGTTCTTTTGTGAGAGCCCAGTCTTAACTGATTTTTATATAGTCAGATGTGTTGAAGAATATTATATTTGCTATCTGAAATAGCTCTGCTCTTTGCAGAGTAATATAGTCAATACTAATTTGTTTGTCAAAAAACTCTATCAAGTCTGTTTTGATGAAGTGTTAAGAAATGTCCTATACTCTAATAGTGCAGAAGTTGCTATCTTGGGAATCTAATGGGGTGAGTATTCTAAATTTGATATCCCTATGGTCTATGAGTTCTATTGTGCATGCTTTGTGCATATCCTCTTGACTACTAAAAATGGCAGTGATTTATGATCTCCCAATTGGATATTCTATCTTTACGTATTTCAGAAAGGGTAGGTATCTTATTTTTTATTTATCGAATTCAGTTTTTTCCCCTATATTTTATCCTGGTATCTATTCTGGATCAATAAATATCTTCCATGGCTTGAAGAAGGCTTGTCTGTCTTAAGTATCTGGTGAAGTGAGCAGTCTCTTCTAGGTATCTGTTTGGTCCTTATAACTGTAATATATCTGGTCAGTAATATCAAGTTGATTGTCTTTTACTTGGGGCTCTATAGTGCTCCTATCTTTTAATACTTCCATCATAATAGGTAATAATATTTTGCTACTAGTGATACTTTCCATATTTTCCTCCACTTGCCTTACTTCTTTTGTTTCTATTTCATCTTTTTGTATTCTTGGACTTTTTTTTTCCTTTTTTTTTTCCTTTGTCAGTTAATTTTTTGGAAAGAGCTGATCTGGTTCTAAGAGATGTGTGTCTTAGTTGGAATATTGATATTGTTGCTTTCATTTTTAAGATCCGCTGTTGCTCTTGCATAACCTGTCTATATTATACTTTGGTATTATTTGCCTTACCAGGCTTCTCGGTTGCCTTGTGAAGGCCATGTTGCTTGGGGCACTACTTTTGTAGCTGGGGATGAGTTCATTTTATATTCTTGTCTAAAAAGAAAATTTTTTGCAATTTTAAAATTTTCAGGAAAGAGTTTTTTTTTGATAAAATATTTTGTAAATTCTATTATAATTATTATTTTATAGTTTTATTTAAATTCTAAAATTATATTTGCTTTAAATATATTATAAATTAATATTTATAAATTTAATAAATTATCTACAATTGATAGGATTTTGTTTTTAGTTTCTTGAAATATTATAATAAAAGATAATATTCTATATTAAAAGTTTTATTTCTTGAGTTTTTATAAATTATATCAAAATTCTTCTTGCTTTTAATTGAATTTTTTGAATAAATTCTTATGGTTTAAGATTTTCTTTAACTTTTTTTTTATTTGTAAAATAAAAAATAATTATACTTTCAAATAAATATAATTTTTTTCTTTATCTCCTTTTTCTTTATTATATTTTTATCCTAAGTATTATTCAGTTATTAAATAATTAATAGATTGGTTTTTTATAAAAGAATAATAGATAAATAAAACTTTTTTAGATAAATAATTCTTTAAAATATATGTATTTTTTTAACTGGCTCAGCCTTGTTTTATTATTTTTCCCAAATTATATTTGTACAAATTATTTATAGTATTAGTATATGTATTCAGCAATAGTAAACTTGATACAATATATACTACCTTGTGGCTTGTTGCCCTTCCTTTTGATGTAAAAAACTAATATGCCAAGATCTTACTAATTGTCATATAAATTGATAAGATAAAAAAATGTTAATTTGACATTTTATATATTCATTTATGTATCTGTTTACTATTCTGATTAGGTTTAAGAATAATTGTTATATTGTAATTGGATCTGTGTAGTTTTGGATTTTTTGTGTTCTGATTTTTTTGTGTTTCTTATATTTAATTATTCCTTATAAGTTCTTCAAATTATGATTTTTTTTTGCATTTGCTTGTCTATATATAATATAGTAACTCCTTTCATTCTCTTATCATGGTTATAACTACAGTATTCTGCTATCTTATTCTTGTTAGATATAATTATTTTTCAGATTAGTCAGTTAAGGGTTCTGGATTAGCAAGTAGTATCCATCTATTGTTAAAGACCAAAGAAGATAAACAAAGTTCAAAATTTTCACTGTGGTCACGTGATCGAAGATTGTGATGCAACCAAAGCTTATGCAAAACAATAATGGATTATTACCATACCCCTTGCAATTTAGAAGAATGCATGAACAATCCATTTGCATCAAAAAGGTAAAAATCTATGAGCTGAGGTAATAGAAAATTAGCTGACCACAAAGCAATTTATGCATGATATAATATTAGAATAACCATAGTGATTATGTAATAGCCCTATGTGTAAAAATGTATAAATGTAACTTCTTTCAATGACTGAATAAAATGACGAATCTCATGACGAATCTTAAGATGAATTTTTTGGATTGATTGTTATAACAGTGAAGTTATAAGTAATTTTAGGGAAAACTACCTTGAGACTCACACAAATCTTTTTATATTTCTACCTTGATTTTGGTATTGTTTTGTATGTGTGATAGAAAGACGGACTCTTCTATCTACAGGTTATATGAGCTTTTAGTCATTAGCAACAGAATTGCCGATCAGCCTGTTACACTATAGATAGTTTCCTTGAATCTTCTTTTATGCTTCTTTTTAATGTATATTAATATATATTTAATTAGAATTCTATAGAAATTTTTCTTCAATATTTTCATATTGTTGCTATACAGGAAAGGATATATAGTATCTTCTACTTTTACACATTTATAACATTTGGCATCCTTTTATATAAGTGAATATCTGTTATATAACTTGGTCTTAGTTGGAAGTTCTTCATATTATAGATTGAAACTGAATTTTCTCAAGTGATGATTTTTATATAAAGTTATATGTTCATTTATTTTGGATAGATATATACTATTGAATGTATACTTTCAATATATATTTCTAAAATCCTCATTTGTGAATCTGTTTTGTGTTCTGTTTAGAAGTTTTCATTTGATTAGCCTAATAGCTTTGTTGACTTGTTTTACTAGTTCTTTGCCTGGTATATCTATCTATAATGTGTTTCAAACTATTATCAGGAAATTTTTTAGATAAAGATCTCCAGAGATCTTCAGGCGTAAATCTCCGGAAGACTTCCGGCATCATTAGAAGTCTCTGGACTAAAAGTTATAAATATAATTCTAAGATAATCAAAAAAATTTTAAACATCTTTGGAGATTATATTAAAAAATTTTTATATAATCTCTAAAGATTTTTGAAGATTTTTAAATATAATAAAATACGGTTACATTAAATTATATATAAATATTATTAAAAATTATATTATAAATATTTATTTATATTTAAAGATTATTTATTAAATTTATTTCGTATTACATATTTATTCTTTTGTTCTACAGTAATAATCTGTAGGCAATGAATTTGCTAATCAAAGGAATTATCCAAATTAGTAAAGAAACAAAATATCATTCCCTAGGTTGCATTTAGAGAAATAGTTTTTCAATAACAAGTGAGTCAGTATATGAAAGTCACAACAATTTGTAAATACCTAGCATATATACAATAAAGACATGCTATGCTGACCTGACTATGGGTTAAAAAAAAATAATATATATATTTATTCTTTTGTTAAACTCATTGCCAAAGGATTTCTCTCCAATGATAAATTTTCAATATTTAACAACAGATCATTTTTATTATTTTCAGTTACCTTCAGAGGTTTTAAAACTTTTAGTTCACTATTATCACTTATTAGTTTGTCATCAAATTCATCTTTGTCACTAGAATTTTCTTCTACAAATCTGATTTCTCTTATAATTTTTTTCCAAAAATATATATAAGTAAATGTTTTACATTTTTAAAAACCTTCAAAGTCCTTTGAAGCTTATCTTATATTTCTTAATTTTCACTTTTAGAACTGCTTCATTTATAGTAATTATTTTGTTATGCAGATTTAGAAAAGATTAGCAAATTGTGATAGCAAATGCCATTTGTTCGATGAAGGTGTCTCCTCTTGACCAAACTTTTTCAAGAATGTGCATCATTATGCTCTGATTCTTTCTTCCAAAAGTTTGTGAAGATTATTGTAACATTCAACTGTCTTGCGTGACTGCTTCCATGTCATAATTTCAGCGGCCAATGCACTGGTATTGATTATATCGAGTAATCTTTTACCAAAAACTGAAAATCTGGCATTGTGAACCTTCAAAGTCATAGTTCCTCAGATAGATCTGTATTGCTTGATAAGCTGTTAAATAAAATTAAAGTGCTAGTAATTTAAAATAAATACATAAGATTTATTGAACTTACTTCTTGACAAATATACTTTTCATAGTATGTTTTCTATTGTTTTCTTGAAAGTCCTTTGTAGAACTCTGAATATTTCCTCTGGAAAAATTCCTTGGTTTGCTTGCAAAAGTCTTCAGATTCCACATATATTTTTTATTTAAACAATTCTTTCACAATTCTCTTAATCACCTTCTAATAAAATATTAAATATATTATTTTAAGTTCTTTGAAGATCTTTAACTTATAACTTACGTCAATAAATTCTTGTTTAGTAATTAAATATGTACTCATGTAAATTTTATTTTCGAGGTAGGTGACCTTATTCTCTACACCTTTTTGTCATTCTAGTAACTGATACATTTTCTTATGGAGGGCTTCGTTGGACTTCAAAATTCTCTCAAAAAACCTATCATGATCTAAACAAATAGTTAGTATTTATTTATATATATACTGTATTCTTTTAATATATCTGAAATTCCTTCATACATCCAAGCCAGGCATGATGCAATTTCGTTTGTACTTTCAAAGATTCATGGATACTTGTGAAGAATGTCTTTATCTATATTGAGCAGAGGTGTTTTTCTCAGGGTTTCAACATGACCACGAGACTTCAAAGAACTTAATGCCAATTTGGAGACCTGCAAAAAACTTCTATTATATTTTTCTTTTTCACTGGAAGTTTTACCTGAAATAATGTTTTAAAATATGTTATGTATTTTTTGTCTTTAATTTGACATTAAGGAAATTGTGAAGAACCTTAGAGACTTATATAACACGAATTTCAAGAAATTATGTCACTTTATGACCATATACAAATCTTCATCACTATTTAAAAATGACTTCATAGTTATAAATATTATTAGCTTGCTTAAAAAATAAAGTAATTTGCTTTGAAAATGTAATCATTAAAATGTTGACATGATAATTTATAAATTAAAATTTTGATTGGTCATTGTTGAACAATACTTTATTGGTTAATTCTATGCACCTTTAAAAATCTTCAGAGGTTTTTAAAATAAGTTATAAATGTCAATTCTATCAACGTACTTTTTCATGGCACTCCACATATATGAGGCATGTTAGCAAATGTATATTGATAGTGGACTCTAGTAGTGAATCTAATGAAGATTCAAAGGCAGTAAAGTTTCAAGCATTTCAAGTATTATCAAAGAATTGCAGAGATCTCTGGAAGTATTTAAATTTAATTTTCGATGTTAATTTATTTATTAATGTTAAATTTATTTTTAGAATTCTGTAGAGAATTTAAATTCTTCTGAAAATAATAATTCTGTTTATGAAGATTCTTATAATATTAATTTATTAAAAAAACCTTTAGATAACTATGAGTCTTCAGATTCTTTTGAAGAAATCTTTAATAAATTTTCCAATGAAGTGTATATAGAATTTAATGATACTTGTTTTAAAAAATAAACTGAGTACTTTAACAGAAAATGAAATAATTTCTTTTTTTAATAAACATTCTAATTTATCAATTAGTCTATTGCCAAAAAATATTCAATAAGAATATAAATTTATGAATAATATAAAACAGCCACATTTAGATTATTTTAAAGCTTGTGTATTATCTTATAATAATGTAGAATACTTTTTTGTATCATTGATCTATTATTAGTTATATTAAAAATATTCTGGAGGTCCCTAACATTATTCAAGATTTTGTGAAGGATTTCGAAATTCTTTATTAAAATAATCTGTAATTAAATTATTTTAAGTTAAATATTTAATTTTATTTTACTTATTAATTATTTTATTTATAGAATGGTAGAGAAA
>CAJVPT010003968.1:0-14255 GCA_910592055.1 Acaulospora colombiana
ACACATTAGTATAAATTTTATTAAAAGTTATTTAGTAAATTCTTTAATAATAATAAAAACAAAATCAACTTTGAATTACGTATTACGTCCCTACGGCTCTCTTATTAATGGCCAAAGGGCGGTGGTAACACTTTCTGGTATTCCTGTATTCTTTGACATTCTTGTACCAGACGAGGAGTCTCCGGATGAATGTGAAACAAAAGTAAGAGATATTCTCTCCGGTAAGGTGGAGACTTTAAAAATAGAGCATATTAAAGCTTTCCCTTTTCGTGGATATCATACAGAAAAAAAGACATATTTATGTATTTATACGAGTGGTACTGATAAAAGAAAAACAGCCATTAAAGCCATTCAAGAAAATAACTTTGAAACTGCATCCGATGATTTATACTCGTTTCATTGAAAGGTGGCTCGAGAAAATGGAATCCAACTCTCCGGATGGTCTACTGTATGTTAAGTAAATATATACATAAGAAAAGGATCGATCCTCTCTGCCCACATACTGTATATTCTATACTTCTAAAAATATTTTCAGCCAGTGGATGATTTTACAACAATAAGTGATCGATTCCCTATTTCAGCTCTCTTACGGTATCGTACTCTTGTCCTCACGTGGGATATATAGACGCAATCTCAAGAATTGGGTGAATTTGCTGAAGTCCCCAATCTGAATCATAATGTTTTTATGATTGGCATTGGAAAGATGATCCAAAATCACTAAAGCAAATATGTCTTGTCGACGTTGACGTGGAACCAGATCCGGGATGGACCACAATAATATGTGGAAACCAGGAAAATCTGCTAAAGGCATTCGCTCGAGCATTTGCCCCTGACATCCTAGTCGGGTTCAACGATTCAGACTATGATTGGCGTTTCATTATGGAAAGAGCTTATCACCTTAACATACTCGAATGGATGTGGGAGCGAATGACGGGAAAGTTTGAAACAAAGGAAAGAATTATAAATGGAAATATCGTGGAAAGATAGGAGCGAAATATAAAAATGATTGCATGAAAAAGTATCCTGTTAAGGCTCCCGAGGAAGGTGAAGAGGATCCAGAGGAGAAAGAATATATGGGCGGTCCAATTAAGATCAAAATTAGTGCGGAAGATAATTTTACTTCTAGCTTCCTTAAACTGCCAGGTTGTGTACCAATTGACGTCCGAGTGTGTCTCAAAAAACGTTTCCCTCGTTCTGAAGTCGAAAAGAAAGGTTCACTTAAATTTTTCTTACAAAAGTGTAGTCTTGACAGTAAGGCCGACATGCTATACGATAAAATGTGGAAAATCTATTCAGAGGCGAAAAAAAGCCCCTCCTCAACAACCGCGAGAAATATGCGTAAAGTAGCACATTACTGTATTATAGATGCACTGCGCTGTCAAGAGCTTTTGGTAAACCAAAGTATAATAAATGATTATAGAGAAGTTGCCTCCATAGCTTATGTTTCTCTTTTCGACACACACTATTGGGCAAATGGAATGAAGGTACGGAACCTTCTTGGCGCATGTGCTGTCAAACGAGGAATAGTAATTAGTACAAGGGTACGTGAAAACATAGAAAAAGGGAAATATCCTGGTGCGTACGTATTTCCACCTAAAAAAAGGGATTGAAAGTGGAAGACCTGTAACGGGATTTGATTTTGCTTCATTATATCCCAGTATTATCATGGCATATAGCCTCTCCCCAGAAAAATTTATATTTGATCCAAAGGATGCCGATATTGCGGAAAATAATGGAAATAACTTGCATGAGATTGAGTTTTCGTTTAATAATCATATCGTTCAAGCTTGGTGCGTCCGCCATGATAACCAAACGGAAAAGAAAGGCCTATATCCGGCCGTATTGGAGGATTTATTTAACAAGAGGTTGGAACTTAAAGCACGACTAGCCCCACTAGGAAAGAAAAAGCAACATCTTGGGAAGATGATAAGTTCAGCTAAAGAAAGAGGCAAAAAGATTCCGGAAAGCTTAAAATTAGAATACTCATCCATATGCTTCGATTACGATTATTGGGATTCGAAGCAAAAAGCTTTAAGGTATATATGAACACTTTTTATGGGGAAGCCGGAAACTCACTATCTCCTATCTTTCTTCGTGAATTAGCCTTTGGAACAACTACGGCGGGAAAATATAACCTTAATCTTGTTGCCGAATTCGGAACAAAGAAAGGGTTTGGGATAAAATATGGGGACACCGATTCTTTGTATCTCACCTGCCCGGATAGGTATTACGAGAAGTGCGATGAAGCCTTCTCCAGAAGAACTTTCCAAAGAAGCGTACTGGACTGAAATGGTCAAAAATACTATTGATGTGATGAGAAAGTTGCGCGATCAAGTAAACACTTATCTCAGGATAAAAAGTGGGACGACTTATCTAAAGATGGCATATGAAGAGGTATTATTTCCCGTCTGCTTTACTGGTAAAAAGAAGTAATTTGGGGTTGGGCATGAAGATGTAGTAAACTTTAAGCCGAAAAAACTTTTCATGAAAGGGATAGAAACTGTAAAGCAAGGTAAATCCCAGCTTCTCAAATTCATCGGAGAGAAGATTATGAGAGAGGCTATGGATATTAATAATACGTGCCCAATTCACGAAATTGTTAAATATACTCTTAGAAAAGCCCGGATTTCAATGAATTTATCGTAATGGGTACATGGAAGCCTAAGAAAAAAAATCTCTGCAACAATTGCTTTATGGAACGTATGAGAGAGAGAAATGAGAGTATTCCCGATCCTGGTGCAATGAGAAAGGCAGGTTAATACCGTATAGAGTTGGGGATTACAGTATATGGAGTATGCGGACATAGCAAAAGAACAAAACATGGAAATAGATATCAATTATTATTTAGGCACTACGGTTTGAATGTGCGCACGCTTTATTAATGAGGACGATAGCTATCAACCCCCACCATCACATAAAATAATGCAGATCAAGGATTCAGATGTGAGAGAAAAGAAGATCGATAAATATTCCCAGGATATGGCTGTAAGAGAGCTTAAGTACTCTTAGCGGGATGTGGCAATTTCAGCCAAGAAAACTTAGCCCTAAGACGCTTCGCATAATATCATTTATATATTTTCTTTCTTGAATAATACCGGCTAACTTCACTTTCTATATTCGAACTTCCGACCTAGGATGGTCGGAGATGATCATTAGTATTTTCATATAATAATTTGGCAAAACCGTTAACTAGTTAATAGGTTTACGATCGGCTGAAAAATCTGCCAGTATTTTTAAACATAGGCTTTTTATTGGTATAATGGCTGAACCAAATGAAATTCGCCTCCCGATCACAGAAGAGGATAAGTGACTATTTAATAAGATAATATCAGATCTGGAAGGAATGGCAGATATCGTAATAGTTGACTACATCGTGGGCATAATGGTAAGGGAGGTGACCGGATCCATATTGGATGGTTATTTGCATGTACGATGGCCCAAGCTAAAAAAGTCGATAAATCCGCCTAAGCGTCAAGCCGAAAGAGATTTATCAGAAAAGGTATTAGCTCATATCCAAAAAAGATTCGAAGAAGTCCCATTAGCGCCAGTAGTCGATTAGGATTTGAGATAAAAAATGTCTGACCTATGTGATCCCTTTGGATCTGTTCTTTAATAATATTTTTTTCTCTTGGGTTCGTACTCCACGAATTCCATATTTTTTCCCAATGATCCATATAATTATAAGAAGAAATAAAGCAAGTATAACATATGGCATTAAGGAGCTTTCAATGGCAGGAACAGCTGGTATTAGAGGCATTTCTTGGTACAATGATACCGCTTCTGCGCCACCTACAGAAATTGTCGGGTCAAGATTGGGAAGAGTCCCTTCAGGACCAAGTTGAATTGTTTATAGGAGGGGGTGGATGATCTACATTATTTTTCTTTAACGCTAACTGCTCCCTGAGGGACCTATTTGCCTCTGTTAAATTTGACCGCGCTGAAAATAAAGAATCTATCGTCTAATTGTATATGTTTTTTGAGGACTCTATTCCTTTTTCCATACATTCTATTTCGTATTTTTTCTAAGGCAAATCATCCCTTGCCCGTTCCAATTCAAGCCTGAGGGAACCAATCTCTTTAGGATCGGATGAGCTTATTTGGGCCGGCTCTTCTACTACATTTGAACCGTGGAGCACCTGTTCTAGCTCCAAGTCATCCAACTTACCTTCCAATTCACGTATTTTAGTTTCAAAAGAAAGAATCTGGATCTTGTCAGCGTACGAAGCTTTTTGGGCCAAAGTCGCCTTTCTCTTCTCTGATTTGAGCGATTGGATTTCGGCGGTATATTTGGCTTCAAGCTCACGTTGGCTCTCATAATGAGACTTCCGTTCAGAAATAAGTTGGGATCTAACCTTAGTACTGGACGCAATTAACTGGCTAGCTTTATTTTCCATGTCGGCATAGTTTTGCTGAAACTCCTTTTCTCGCTCATTGTATTTATCTACCAGCTTTTCACTGAGATCATTAATCTCAGAGTTAAATTCGGTAACGGATCTTATTTTTTTTTCGAGCTCTTGCTCATATGCACTACCTAGCCGATGACCAGGTTTTTTATAAGAACCGCCCTCTCTATCTTTTATATCTTTCAGTGTATGCACATTGGACATAATATTAGCATGGTTATATATTAGAAAAAAAAATGTACGAATATACTGTATTTCCGAGATAATAGACTCATCCTGTATATTCGATATAATACAAACTTTCTAAATGTCCTATATATCCCTTACATCCTAGACATCCGGAATATTATCTTCCTATATATCCTGTATATAAAGATGGGTCCCTAAAGGTGGAGACAGGAGCAAAAGTCCTATGTCCCTTACTTTTTTTTTTTTTTTTAATCCACAGTCAGGTCAGCATGGCTTGTTTTTATTGTATATATGAAGATATTTACAAGATGTTTTTGACTTTCACATACTAACTCACCCATCATCAAAAAACTATTTCTTTAGATGCAACTCAGGGAATGATATTTTGCTTCTTTACTGACTTGGATAAACCCTCTAGTCAATAAAATTATTGTATTACTGTAGATCATTTTAAATTTTGACTGCAGTTAAAAACCAAACCATTTCCTTCCATAACAAACCCAATTCTTGATGATTTCCATATACTTGTTTCCTCCTTTATTTCAAAAGCTTCTTGTTCCAGGTCTTCTAAAAATGTAGGTTCTTGTTGTTCTTATATGATCTGCATATTGGATCTATATCCAGGTGTTTAGTTCATTTGTCCTCTTCAGTAATATTTTGTTTCTTTTCCTATTTTATTACTTTTTTTTAGTGATTGTTCCATATATTCTTCTTGAAATTTTTCCTCATCTTATAACAAAGCTTACCAATTATGCTCTATATAATTGTCGAGGAAATTTTGAGTTGTGCTTAAGATAATTCTTTAAGAAATTGGTTTCATTCTTTTCTATATATCCACAAATATTATTAAAAAAGCTTCTGTCAAATTGTTGGATCTCATTTAACTATTTATTTGTTCAGTTATTGGTTATAGGATAAACTTCTTCTTTGTTTTTAATTTTTTTATTGATATAATAGTTGATTTTATCTTTTTTTTTTTGTTTTTCTCTATATATTTTCTCTAATTTCTTTGGTGGCTAGACATTTAAACAGATGTCTTAATATTTCTTCTTGAAGTTCACATATTGGATAAATCATTGTGGTATAAATATCTTATTTTCTTTTTTTGAGTATCTGTAATATTGAAAGTTTATTGTGAGTTAAGTTAGTCAAAAAGCTTTTGTATTTATTGTTTTTGAAGGAGATATTAAAGATATTTGATGGGTTGAACTAATTCCAGAAGGTTAACCAGTCTATGATTTTGTTATATTGGATTCACAGTTCTTGAATCCTTTTCTGTACTATTCAATCTTTTTCAATCTTTTTTCTGTTAAATGTTTTAATAAATTTTCTAATACTGATCTTTATTATGTGTTCACTTCATATAATTATTGTAAGAACTGTTTCTAACTCTAATAGTTAATACCAAATTATCAAATTTTCTCATCTAGCTTGTTTGGTGAGTAGATTTACATGGTTATTGAATTTATCAATTCTATGAACTTTGACCTTCATAATTTTCAAGATAAGATCTTTCTTTTTAATTAAGTTTTTGATTTTACTTCATAATGGTCAATTGATAGTCTTTGTCCATCTCCTTGTTGATATTGACTTGTGAACTAATGGATTTCTATGTCTTGACTACAGTATTACAATCAGAAAAGATTATGACTATTATGTTTCAGAAAGCTATGTATATTGTAGTTAGAATAGTTAATATTTCTACTCTACTTGCTGATGGCCATGTTGATACCCCTGCTAAGAATTGTTTTACAACTTTATTATATTTTACTAGAATCCAGACCAGACCTATTTCAAGCTCACTATCTTTTGTTTCTTTTTTATAGAAGCTATCTGTATAGAAAGTAAACTTATTATCCATATATCTTCTGTTATATTTCAGAACATCTATAAGTTCATCTATATATTCTTCTGATCGAATAACTTGTTTTATTAGCATGGCTTCTTAGTTTTCTATCTGGATTTTCATTTCAGATTTAGACACTAGTGAAGTTATTGCTTGTGTCTTATAGCTATTTATTAATATATAAAGTTACCTGATAAAAGAACTTGTTTTTTTTTTCAGATTTTCATATTTATTTAACTGTAGAAGAAGACAAACTTATGATATATCTACTTTTGTTACTTGAAAAGATCTATCTGGTTAAAGTATAGTATAGTTCCTAGTAGAGTTATACTATATATCAACTAATATAGAGCAAACTGGATTTTATTATTCAAAAATGATGTCTTTTCCAATATATTAGTTGAAGAGTTAGAGTAGGCTACCTAGTGTGTTTTTCTTCTATCAGAATATGCTAAAAAAGCTTCAGTTTGAATATTATAGTCCATCCAGTCTAGTTTATATAGTGATTTCCTTAAATTATCATGATTTTCTATTACCTTTTCACAAATATTTTTATATCAAGAGGGGACTGGTCCTTTGTATTTATTAAAGAAAATCTGGATTGCTTTCTATTTCTTAAGTATTATTATAGTTGTATTATTAATTTGATCTAGGAATATGATCTTGTACTTACAAAGTATAGAATAACTTTCTTATATTCTCTATTATTTTGCAGAATTGACTTAATAGATAGAATACCTCCCTAATAATTAAAGGTTTCCTTCCATTTCTAACTTTGAAAGGTGATTTGAAGTTTTTTTATTAAGACCAATGTTGCAGCTGCCAGATTTCCTTTAATTATCTTACATAAGTTCACAAGATTATCTAAGATATTTTCAAATTCCCAGCCTTTAATCTGGCTCTATTTCAACTGAATTATGATAGCCATACCAAAGGCTTCACTATTGTTGAGCTAATAGAATAGTACTAATATATGGTTTTTTAATTGTATTTCCCAAATACTTTTGAGACCATATATTTCTTTATTATAGATGCAACTGTTTGTGATTGTTTTATAGATTAAGGCTTTGTTCTTGAAAACCTTCCTGAATATAACTATAAGTTTATTATATGTTTTTTCATTAAGATATGTAGATTGCATTCTATATTCTATTCTTGAAATTAGCACTCTATTAATAATATATTGAGCATGTTTTTCCATCAGCTTCTTAAATATTTCCTGAACTACTACCCCGATTTCTGATTTTATTAGACTGATTATATCCTGACTTTTCTATTTTGATCTCAACCAGATATCAAGAAATCTGACCTAATTCTTCTTATCAATTTCATTAACTACAATATCTTTCATTCTAGTTTGAATCCTTCCAGAATCTTGAGAATTTCAGTTGATAATAAGGACTAAGTTTGTTGTATTAATTTGTAAGTCCTTTGCTATGTAGAACTTTTTTGCTTCTTCCAAAATACATTTCAAGTCTTTCTTGAATTTAGTAATCCATATTGTGTTATTTATATAGACTATTACTACCTATTTTAGAGAGAGCTTGACCTTCTTTTCAGATTTATGGAAGTTAAGTAATCATTCTTCTTCTATAATATAATCCAAATCGATGTTATTTTGAATTTTACATAGCAGTGAATCATGAAAAATTCTTCATAATAGCGAGAAAATTGTTTCTCCTTAATCTATACTATCTCTTGCAACTATTGGATTAGAAAGTCCATTGGGAAGAATGATGCTACAACTTCTGTTTTTGAAAAAATCTATTATAATCTTCTTGATAATTATAGGGATTCAAATCTGATCTATAACTTTTCCAAGCATGAAGAGAGATATTGTGACATATGTCTTAGCAATGTCTTGAAAGAGAATCCATAGTTCTTTTCCTTTTTCTCTAACTTTCTCACATATACTATTTAATAGATGAATAGGTTCTACTATACTTTCTCCTAGTAAACTAGCAAAGTTTGAGCCTTTAAGAATTTTGTGCTATTTACATATCCTTAATAGACATTGATGAGGATTTTGGTAAAATATTTCTGAGTTGTTTCTAGAAGAACAATGGGTCCAACATTGCTCAGGTGACATTTTCAAGGCTTGGGTTTAGGGATAGAGTAGATATTACTACTTTTCCATTTCTCAGGTATCCATTCAGTATTTAAAACTTTGTTGAACAGCAATTATAAGGTCTCTTTTCCTTTGATACTTAAATGCTTAAGCATTTCATAACTAATATATGAGGAACTGGCTATCTTATTGTTTAAAAAGTATTGCAAAATAGTTGCAAGCTCTTCTATTTTGATTTTTTCTGTTAGTAATGAATACCATATTGAATTAATTTACTCTTTGGATTGATATTATTTTTTCCAAGAAAGATTTAAGCTTTCAAAGTTGATATTTCTTTGTTTAAAAGCTTCTTTATAATAATCTTTAACCTTACTTTTGATAGTTTGTGGATTAATAAGTTATATATTCTATCCCCTCTTAATTCCTGGTTAACACTTGATCTAGTATAATTTTTGGACTTTTGTAATTCAAGATTGAGCCTAGTATCTGTCTTTGATTGGAATTGAGATCTTCACACTAGCTTTCTAAGGCTTCTTTAATTTGTTTCTAATGTAAAAACTTTCTTTCTTCTTGTATACTATTCTGAGACTATTTTCTATTTCAGTGATCTTTGATAATAGCTTTGGAATTTCTTCTTGTAACCAGAGAGAAGCTATTTCTTCATTAATAAATTTATCAAGCCTTCTTAATTTTTAGATAGTTTTTTTTATGTCTGTTAGGATTCTTGTATCCTAGTTGGCTTGTATTTTCTTTAAAAGAAAGTGAATTTTGTTAACTCCCTATAGGCTTCAAAGTCTTTCTTTGAGATTGCTAATCCAGGCTTTGCTTCTTTCTTTATGTTAGAAGTAGAGTAGATTCTTTTCTTTTTAAGATGTTTGTAAGTACTATTGATAATTGTTAACTTGAAATCATGCCAGGCCTCTTCAAGTTCTTGAAAACCTTTCTCTATTCTTGGCTGGAAAGGTTGTGAATTCATTTCTGAAAATTTGTTTTCTATCCAGAATTTAAATTTCTTCCATTGTTCTGTTGTGAAATTCACTGAATCAGTTATTTTCTTTCCTTTTGTTCTATATTGTTCTTGCACTTGATTCTTGAGCAGATTGTTTGTTATCATTCTTGTTAACAATAAAGTATGATTACTATTTGATAATGTTTCTACAGAAATATTTTTGAATTCATATATATTATTTAAATTAATTTCTAGTGATAACTAGATATAGGCAATTCTACAGTAAGATGTGTTGTTCACCTATATCTATGTAGTTCCAGTTTTCTAAGAAGTTAAAAGGATCTATTTTAGCCTTCTTGTATCTTGATATTCTTTTATTAGTGGGTGGCTGATCTGATATTGGATTAATAACTGCATTAAAATCTTCCATGATTATAACCTTGAAATAATTTCACTATTTATCTAGAATTTTGTTTTGAAGAAGCTGTTGTAGCTATCTACTAATAGTTTTTTCTGATAGTAAATATACTTGATAGATATAAAGCTTGTATCTTATGGATAGAAAGTTGATTCCTATTATATAGCCTTTTATTTTTTCAACAGATTTCAACTTTTTCTTGATATTTCTATTAATGAGAAGTTCCACTTCAAATCCTCTGGATTTCTTATTATTGTTACTGTGAAAAAACTTGTGTGTTTATTATAAGGTGAAAGTGAATTCTGCTGCTTCATTTGCTAGCTTGATTTTACAAATGTCTAGGATATTTATGTTAAGTTTTGTATAAGTTTATATAGCCTTTGTTAATCCAGGCTAGTATCAATTCTTCTAATATTATGTGTTTCAATTAAGATAGTATCAGTTAATATAGAGTTATCTATAATATACTTGTTATATAGTATATATTCTTGTTCAACAGTATTCTTTTTGATTATGTTAATAAAGTCATCAAGTGATGTATCATGTATTATATAAAAAAGAATTATGTTGGTATCTATTGTTTTTTTGGGGATTGCATCTTTTTTTCAGGATGACTTGTTTTCTTTTGTGAATCAAACTCTCTCATAATATATTTTGATTGAACTAGTACTAATCTCTGGAGTGATTGTTCTATTGCCTCTCTCTTACTCCATCTGATTATCTATTTTCTCCTTAATTAGATTTATTCTATTATTTAATTATTTGAAATTATTCAGGATCTAATAAAGGGGGTTTTGATCATTTTCACTTTTAGGATAGAGACTTTCAGATCTATTGTCAAACTTCTTTTTCTATTGCAATAATTGATTGGCTTCCTATTACTATTAGTAGTGAAATGTTTAAGAGTCTCTATTGTTTTGGTAATATATTTATTACCTTGAGAGTTGTGTCTTCTTTTTTTTTGCCTTTTTTTCTAGATCTATCTTTTTTTTAATCACTTTCTGTTTCTGAGTCTTTCTCAGATATTGTATACCAGCATACTTTAATATTGCTTTTAATATCAATTTGACCCAGTTGTCTTAAGTACAGTTTGACTTGTGTTGTTTCAAAATAGGCTTTTTTTTCATTATCATTATTGTTTTGGATTTGAGCCTTTTCATTGTTTTGCATTGTTTCTTTTCTAAAGTGTTTTTAGTATTCCAGTTGAGTTTATGACTATATATGAATATACATTGTCTCAAAGTCTTGTGCAGATCTTCTGCTATTGCAAAACAAACTACTATATATCCTCTTCTTTTTAGAGTGAATGGATTTCTTGATATGTAACATGCTTTGACTCTTATATATTGTGTTGCCCTTACTATGAGACTTGTGAAGGTATTGTATATACTATACAATCATAGAGACTGGCTATTATGGTTTTTGAGAATAGCATTAACTTCATGATCATCTGATTCATGTGAATAAAAATTGCCTAAGGTATCTGTTTTGATATGGATAAACCATCTATTATCCAAGTCTTGTTGATTTGGAATAAGTTGTATCTTGATTCTTCTTTGAGAGCAAGAGTGGTTATAAATATGAATACTGAAGATCTTTTCATATTTCTGTAAAACAACTTTAATTTCTTAATGAGTATGGCTATGATCAAGATTAATCAACATAATAATCATTGTCTTATTTTCTTCTTTTGCTATCTCTTATTTGAAGAACTTCTTTTCTGATGATAAATATAAGGTTTCACATTTCTCTATCTGTATAGGAATCAAGATAAAGTTTTTTTCTTCTTTCTTATTGATCTTTTCTATATATTATAAAGCATCTTTAACTTTTTTAAAAGTAAAAGTTGTCTAAGCATTACTATTAAAAAAGTTTTTTCTAAATAGTAGCATGTCTTTAGATAAACTTAGGTCACCTTGAAGATAGGCTATTTGTTTTTTTTCTATATCTCTCAGTATACTAAAGGTAAGAATTTCAATTTTGAATTTTTCTTTTTTAATAATATGAAATAAATTTAAGCTAGATGACTTGGATCTATTCCTTGTATTGTAGAAAATTTGTTCTGTTATTTTTTTTTTTTTTAACACATACAACTTTGCCTATTTTATTGATTATATGCATTATATTTATTCTTGTATACAAAGCAATTTTGTAAACTTTTTCTATACTTAGTGAAACAATAAAATCAATTGATAATAATCCTTTGTGACATATTGTCCTTCAGTGAGGTAGAATATTTGTTCTGTTATATTTTCTCCTTTGACTCTTTCCTAGATATTTTCCATTTCAAGTTTTTCTTCAAACTTTTCCTCCAGTTCTTTATTACCTATTTTGATTTCAATGTTATTTGGAATTTTAATCTTGATTGTTGGTTGAATTTCCATGTCCTCATTTGGAGAGATGTTCTTATTTAATATTGAATTTTTTATTATGAAGTTTATAAACTTATCCTTGGTTTGAAAAGTTTCAGGAATATAGAGAGAAAAACCATTTGTAATGGTGTCTTGTTCCAAAATGTATCTGATTTTTTCTTTCAAAAAGGTCTTCTTCTTTTCTTTAACCTTGTATCCATAGGTATAAAATATGCTGTTTGAGGATCTCAGCTTTAATAAATATAGTTGAATTTACATTTAAGATTTTTGCTAAAATACTATCAAGTATCAAGTATTTTATTGATCCTGGTGATTAGTTGAACTTGTCTTGTGTTGAAAATAATTTAAGTAATCTATATTTCTTTTCTTTGGTCATACTTTTCAGTTATTTTGATTATTGTATTGAGGATGTAGAGCTCTCTCATCTTTGCAATTTGCATAATTTTCCATTTCTTTGGTATATTGGTCACATGTAAAAGATGATAAATTGCTGATTCATTGTTTTATTTATCTTTTTTATTTATTTATATTAGCAAGGTTTGCAAGATTGCCTATTTGTTATCTTGTTTGGATTTTTGTTTACTTGACTAAGTTATTGATCCTTCCTATTTGAATCTGCTTGTTTACTGAAATGGTTATTGATCCTTTTTATTATAAAGGATGGATTATTTATTTATAAACTCTTAATAAACCTTGCTATATTGTTTTGATACTGTACTATTTGACATATATATATTTATGTAACTTGTTTTGTTGTTTAGAAAGATGTGTATAGAATTAGAATACTCTATTGTTTAGTTCTTAAAACCTTTAATGTCCTTCTGGGCTTTATAAAATTTAAGTTTTTCCTGATTTATTGATGCGAATTATTGTTAATGAAGTTTCTTCTAGTGCCTAGAAAGGTATAAACTAATACTGGCTTGGTTAAAAGCTTGGAAAGTTAATATTGGGCTCTCCTAAGCTTACTGTGAATTTACTTGTAGGTATTTTTTTCTTCTCTTATAAAGAAAAGTAAAGTAGAGTTGAAATAATACTGTATTGTCTATACTTCTTTTGTTTAATAAAGTAATCTTTAGGAAAGTGACTGAATATTATAGCTTATTGTTAAGTCTTGAATATTTAAAGGATATAATGTGTTAGATTGACTTCTCTTTTTCAAGAAAATTATCAATAAAGAAAATTTTTAAGGAAAAAGAGGATCAGTAGAAAGAGTTTTTTTTTTTAGTTCAAAGTCTCTTATTAGAAAATATTAAAATTTTTAAATTATTAACTATAAAAAAACTATTTACAATTGTTTTTCATTATTCAAATTATTGATTTATAGTATTTCTAGACTTTTATCTCTATTAAAGTGAAAAGCTATGAATTTTGTTCCTCAAAAAGAGACATATGGGATTTGTGAAATTTTATATACTAATTACTTTAGGAACTTATTATTACTTGTATATTCTATATATTTAGAATAATATATTCTTTCTATATATGCTATTTAATAAATTTTTCAGAGTATTATATTAAATATATAAAAAATGTGTAATTCTTTTTGAAGATGACAAAAACACTAGTTAAATTTTTGAAGAGTGAGGGGTAATTTTCAATATAAATTTGTTTTTATTTATATAATACTACATAAAGATTACTTTATTATATATGTATAATAATATTATAAAATTAACTTTGCATTATCATTGTATGTAAACTATAATGGATAGCTAATATTTTAATTATTTAATTATATTGTGATTTAATAGTGTGTTTATTATATTGCATATATATAGTACCCCCAATAAATGAAGGATCACTTAAGAACTATTAAAATTAATTGAAAATAGTTTTTATATATCAAACATTTTAATTTATTAATAAAAACTATTTTATATATTAAGTAAATATGTTTCTTATAATTAATTCTATCTTCAGTAAAATTTTTATAAAATTTGGAGTCACTTTTATTATTGCATTTAATGTATTATTTCCAAATGAAAATTTTTTTACATTTTTGTTAAAATT
>CAJVPT010003969.1:0-14255 GCA_910592055.1 Acaulospora colombiana
CTTGGTCAGACATACGGCAGTGACAACCTGCTGGCAATGATGCAGTGGACTAGGAGGGTCTTCACCCAAAGACACTGTGGAGTGAAATATTGTCTCCAAGACCGAACTTAGAGGTTTTTATGCTTATGACGAGTTAGTTAGATTTGAATAATAGTTTAGCTGTAATATGTATTATGCTGCTCGAATGAAAATGTACTTTTGTCTTCATTTAATTAATAAACTAATGATCTAGCCTGGCTACGGGTATACAAAAAAAAAAATATATATATGAATTTTATCGACTCTTTCCCATTCACCTGTGGCGTAGCAAACCCAGGCAACAAAACGATAAAGAGAAGTAGAACATGAAGAGACCCAAAAGACAACAATATGTTACCAGCAGGCTAAACTATAATATTGACAAGATATCCAAGGGTAAGGCCACCCTTATCGAAAGAAAAATGAAACAGATACTTGAAAAGAAACACACAACAACAACTCAAAGTGACAGCAAAAATAAAGAACAATTCTCTCCCTCCAAAAATTCCCTGCCCCCAAACAGAACCACTCAAACAGTACCATGACAGCAACAAGTGGCAATGGAAACAATAACAGCAACTCCAGCTCATGAAGCGAGCAAGTCGAACAAGAGCAACTCCAAACATCAGCAACCACAAAATACACAATCACCAATACAGAACCCATGGCATAGCACACAGCAAGGTTAGATAACTCCGACATCGACATGGACCTCAATGAGGAACCCTCAGAAACAGAAGACGATTAGTAGATTACTGGTAATAGCAAAGGAAGAAACAGAAGACCTTTGATGTATACACCCAGTTCAAAACCATGACCCAGATTACCCTTCGACCTCAGACTTAGATTTGGATATGAAAGAATTAAGCATGGAGTGAAAGCTTCACTAATTCTTGGCAAAATAACTCACAAAAAGATACTTTACATTACGAAAGCCCTGAACTCCTCAAAAGGCCTTCTCTTAATCCAAAACGAATATCATGAAGATAAAGACTATACCATTACCATATTCAGAGATCAACAAGCAGCAGATAATACAAGCAACCTTATCTTTCCAAATACAGACAACCTCCACTTATCACACATGGAAAAAACTATACACAGGCTTAATAAGGAATGCAGCATAAGAGTTTGAGACATTCTCTTGGACACAAAACTCATAGATATACAACAAATCTTCATCAAATTCGGGTAGATCAACAACATAAAAATGACAACTAGAAACATGTGGCAATCTGCGACAATCACATTTACCAATAGAAAAGACAAAAACTCAAACTTCTAGATCAATGGAGCACACTAATTAAAGCACATTCAGTAAGAATCTTTGACGCAGAGTGGGACCTCGAACAAATAAAAAAACTGGAGCAATCATTCCCTCAAACTCATAAACCTTCCACCCAATACAAATGCTTTCTACCTCAAACACATCTGTCAAGAAACAGGGGCCAAAACCTGCTATATCTCTCGCCTCTTAGCATACAAACCCAGGAAATACGCAGTTTTCAGTTTCAGTAATGAAAACATACTCCAGTAAGTACTCATCAAAACTTTTACATTAGGAGAAACAGTCCTTGAATGCAAACCGATTAACACCAAGCTCTGCACTATTTGTGACAGCATACAATACCTAGTAGCAAATTGCACTATCAAAGAGAGAAGGAAACAGTAAAAAGACTTCAATCATGAACAAGCAAACAAATTTGGGAAATTGTATCAATGCTTCAGATCAGCGAATTCAGCACCTATCTGTAAACTAGTGAACCCACCATCAAGAAAGACTACAGCCATCTCAGAATCATACGTATCTGCAGTGAAAAACAGAATCTCCCAACAACAACCATCAAATATCCAACATAACAAAAATCAAAGTGTAGCAAATTTGCTGGCCGAAATCCAACGTGAACTCAAAACTATCAAGAAAGTGCTGTATAATCTTGATGAGAGGATTGATAGCTTAGAACAATATTGTTATAACAATGTAGAAGAAATGAAGGTAGATCAAGAACAAAACCATGACAATAATGAACCCACTATTCAACATACATCAGACTTGAATAATATATAATAACAACAACTACTACTATATACATCGATTGGTAATATGGACTGAACGATAAATGCCCTTATCTCCACAATTACCAACATGATCCCAGCAGGTACAAATCACTCTCCTCCCTCCACTAAATATTAAACTTAGATAACATGACAAGCAATACCTCCACATCAAAAAAATCCACTTATCAAACTCCATATATACAACAGAATACAAACAACTATAACAAACAATCTAAGAATATTTCTGACTCACCAATACTTCAGGACAACCATACACACTGCACCACAACAATACAAGAACAAGTAACAGACAACAGTCAACTAAACTCTTACAAGTCAACAAGCATGAACGAATCCCATGACACAGAACAAAAACAGCACGAATATCACACACTAGAAATACAATATAACACAAAAAACAGCAACTCAAACCTCCCATACTGGACTATAGTTACACTCAATTATAGAGGCCTCAACGATCAACTAAAAAGAGAAACCTGGTTTACAACATGGCATATTAACAACTGGGACATCATCATTTCTACTGAGACCAACGGAACCGATCAGGAGACAAGAATATAGAAAACACCAACACATATTACATGGTGGATGGGTAACAAATTCATCAGAGCAGGAGTAGGCATTGCTATCAAAAAACCCCTCTCGGATAGAATAATTCAAGTGCAAAAGTTTCAGTTCAAAGTCATATGTATTGACATTGCATTACTGAACAAGAACTTCTGCAGAATCATAGGAACATACACACCTGCCAGTGTAGGTAAACTCAAGAAAGAAATATAAAAACAAATCATCAAGTGGATCAAGCAACAAAACCATAACAACTGGCACATTATCATAAGAGGTAACTTTAACTGTAGCTACTCCTATAAACTAGACCAAATAAGTACAACTAAGAAAATACACAAAGACTGAACAGATTGTTTCTGCCAATGACTTACTGAACTTGACATGATTGATTCATATAGACTGCACAATCCTCAAGGTAGAGAGTACATATGGCACGCCCCTTCACAAGAACACTGCAGCATATCAGCAAGCAGAATAGACATGGACTGGACCAGCTCTCACCCAACATGGTGCACAATAGATGCTTACATCTCTAACCAGTTAGACATATCAATAACCACTATGCACAAATCATACACATTGAGAGCTGGCAAATAGAAACAAGAAGCAAACACCAATGACACTCCAACTCGAATTCTAGACTACTATGGGAACAGACCACACAAGAACAATGAAAATCTTTCATAGTTGATGTAGACACAAACATAACAAACATGGCAGATAACACTGAAAATAATCAAATAGATGTGAACAAGCAATAGAACAGACTAGACAAACCATTCTCAACATAGTCAAAAAACACATTTCAAGATACTGTGAAAAACAGAAAAACAGATTCAAGCAGCAAAGCATCACAAGACCCATTCTCCTTATGCAACTGAATCAATACCACAAACAAATCCTTCTATAATATAAGCCCCAACAAAAAAGTGACACAGAAAAGATAAAAATACTACACAATGCTATTAAAGACAAAGTTCCTATACAAACATGATCATCAGACAGTACAAAAGAAAAAGCCATTGAAGAAATAGACACCCTAATCAAGGCAGAAAAGGCTGCAAGAAAGACAGAAATAAGAGAAAAAAATAGAGACAACATTATCATCACATGCAAAAGAAGAAACCAATGGTATAATACTGATAAAAAATGAATGATCAGATCAGTTTTAGACAACCTTAAGAGAAGTATAGTTACAACCAAGCTAATCAAAGAAGTCAGATCAGAAAAAATACTCATATATGATCCAATAGAGATAAAAGAACAAGTCAAAGAACACTTTCAGACATAGACACAGCACAAACACACATATGAACACAAAGGAACTATGTGGCAACAAGCATACCAACCCAATAGTGAGATCAAATCTAAATGGTACAAATATACAATGATACCTATCATTATAGTAGAAGTCAAAGAAATTATCACCAACACTAGCAACAAATCAGCTCCTGGGCTATCAAGCATTCCATACATTGCATTCAAACATGTCAACATATCAACAATTGAATACTTGACAACTATGTTCAATAACATACTAGTTAGCGAAAAACTACTGAAAGAATGGAAACAAGGCACTATCTATCCAATCCCTAAATCTAAGGAGTAGCACCACAACATCAACATTACAAGACCAATCACCCTCCTTGAATCTATTAAAAAGATATTTATAAAAATCATTAACAACAGACTGATAAAGGTCCTCAGTACTCACACAATTCTTTCTGAAAACAACTGGGCTGCTCTCCCTGGAAACAGTACACGTGAACCAATTACAATTATAAACCAGGTACTAGAAGATGCAAGAGAGAGAAATAAACTATGCCATATGCTCTTTCAATATATGAGCAAGACTTACAACTCTATCAACATACAAAGATTGGTGACTGCACTACAATGCATCAAGATCCCCAACAAGCTCATCAACATCATCATAGACTGCTTTACAGACAGATCAAATAAAGTCATAATCCACTTTGGACTCACAGAACCATACAAAGTAGAGGAAGGCATTGACCAGGGGACACAATATCTCCCTTACTATAGTGAATATACTACAACTCCCTTATTACCACAATTAGCAATATGAAGGGGTATCAGATAGAAAGCCAAAAATCCAATCTTGACAACGGAAGTTCAACAAAAATCAATATCTCAATTACTACCTACATGGATGACACTACCATAATCACTCAAAACAGAGAACAACTCGAAGAAATCATAAGGATCTGTTCATCATTCTACCACCTCAATGGAATCACAGTCAACTCAGCCAAATCCAAACTCCTAATTGTGAATGCACCACAAGAAGACATCCTTTTCCAAAATCATACTATCACACCAGCATCAAAAACAAGGCCATCAGAGTACTTGGAGTCTAGCATGAATGAAACAAAGGAAAAAAATTTTAATGCAAGCTCATCAAGAAAAAAGCTTGCAGTATCAGCAAAGTCATCGCCTGGAAAAGCATTACAGACAAGATGCACGCATGCATTATCAATCACGTCCTTTTCCCATCTATCGAATATCTACTAATGGGTCTCATAATATTGATACATGAAATCAATTGGATCGATAGGAAAATCAGAATCAGCTTTAGGAAAAGAGTCCAGCTGGCATCCTCTACCCCTAAGGTTATACTGCATCTAAGTAATTTATACAACATCATGGAAACATGCACCTGTCAAATGCAGAAAAGCTGCAATAACATACAAGAGCTCTATAGCAGTGACAACATAGCTGGACAAATAATAAGACTGTATATACAACAACTCCAATGGGCTGCATGGCAAAAACTGGATATCTTAAAACAGTATCCCAAAATCCATCCCACATGGTCAAACTTCTTACAAGATCTTCTCAGAGAAATACAATCACAAAACATAATAATGTATCGATATACTAAAGTAAACCAACACACACACAGCCTGACATACATCGAAGATATTCTTGATCCTTCAACATATGACAGCATAAGGAAAGGCCTGAAAGCACACAACATTATTTGGGCAGAACAACTACTCAATACCTATTGTATCAAAGCCCTCAAATGACATCAAATAGGAGCTCTATACAACAAAATCAATAAACAGAAAGAACTAGCATGGTTTCAAGAGATCAAAACAACTATTCAACATTATATTAACAACTATCCTAAGTTCAATATTATCAATCTTGAGGTACAGATACAATCCTCCATACAAGAAACCATTAATAACCCAAGCCTGGAAGTATCATGGTACATCACAAAAATCAAAAATACCACTACCCTGGGCAGAAGAATCAGCTTCCATGACAACATTCTCAAACTTCGACACCATACAATGACTGACAATTCCTCAATAAACAAATGTTCCAGCTGTGACCTGAATGAAAACATTGACAATAGACTAGACATGTGTTGCTTCAAAGTCTCACAAGACAAGACCATAAACATGCCGGTTGTATCAACATCAAAATCAACACAAGAAAATAACAACGAAATAAAAATAAGGCTGCAGGTATCACTCACTAGCATCGAGAGATGGATTGCTGAACCCAACGACAAACTAGAATCAATCCAAATCAATACAATACTGGCCACTATTTGCAGAATACAAAAAACAATCAAATTCACTAAGGTAGCCAAATAAAAAATCAGGGACTCATACAACCATTTCGTGGAGAAAAGAAGTTTTCATATAATAACTGATGGTGCTTTCAATACTTCTCAACCCACAGCAATAGGAATCGGTCTCCTCATCACAAACCATCTCGGAGCCATGTATAAAATATTAGTCATGAAACTTACAGGACAGGCATTTACTTTTCAGGCAAAAATACTAGCAACTACAATTGCAATTAGCTATATCCCACATGGTAGCACAGTAGTAGCCCACATAGACTCAGCAAAGCTAATCAGAGAAATAACAGATGCAAAACAAGGAAAAAATCAAAAAATCACTGAGTACAGGCTTATACAAAACTTACATCATATTATCAAGACAGCACAACTCACAGTCCACTGGAAAAAGATAACCAAAGAGGAAGACACCAATGCAACCCTTAGTACAGCAGACGAAGCTACAAAATCAGCTCTCAAAAGCAATACAGAAGATGGCTCCCTCATGACCTTCCTACTCAAACATACAATCATATCCTTCTTCTACAACAAGACCATAGAGATTCCTAACAACATTCGAAGAGCATTAAAACAAAGACAATAAGCTGAACTGACATATGAATGGTGTGATCTCACATGCAACAAAACAATTCATCCCTCACAGAAGGAGAACATCAACTGGAAACACTCCATAGAACTCCTTCACCCCTCAAAATTCTCTGGAGTACACACCGATAGTCTCAACCATATATAAAGATGATTTGCGATCAAACCATGAAACCTGGAGCTTTCAACAATGCATATACTGCATAAAAAAAAACCAGAAATATACATATCAACTCAATGTTTCGTATGTACTGCAACAGAAGATAAAATTCATACTTTTTGATGTCCATATCACGGGATCGAAATCAAAAACACAATAATATCAATTATACACTGAGAAATAACTGTGAGAACAGAAAAAAGAAGTCCACATTTAGCCAAAGCGGAGGTAATCAAACATATTCAGGAAGCCAACCTATAGAACCTGCACTTAAAAGGAGCCATCAGCAAAAAGTCATAGAAGTTTTCAGCAAGTTTCTAGTCCTAGGGAAAATATCAGAAGCCTTAAAAAGTTAAATCAATAACATCTGATTCATTATATATAATATATGGATCGACAGATGCAGCCACCTACAACTATGGGAAAAAGCACAAGGTATTACAAGAAAAGACAAGAAAAAAGGAAAAGCAAGCCAAGAAAAACAGACCCACCCTAGATCAACCATTCACACTGCATCTGGAAATCCCATAAAAACATTGGAAGTTATTTTTCAAGGTCTAACAACAATATACAATATCTTCAACTATACACCCTAATGGCACCTAGGCACATTAGTACCTCCCATAGAGGACAACAAGCCAAAATGTGTATAATGTAAATTGTATCAATTAGTTTTTTGTTTTGCTACAAATAGAAATAGTCTACAAAATTACTTTGTAAATAAGAGTATATGTAATGCATATAATCGGCAAAGTTGTATATGAGGAAAAAAAAATATATATATATATGAATTTTATAATTTTTGATTATATAATTAAGGATTTAAAATTGTTTTTTTTTTTTTTTTTAAATGCTGGCTTAGCCTTGTTTTATTTGTATATTTGTATTAAAATTACATAGAAAGGCTATCTTAGAACTTACTACCTGTTTTTTACTAAATAAAACTTAATAAAGGATTCCCTTTATACAGGTAATCATATTGCAGCTTATTGCCATCCCTAGTAAGGAGGCTAATCTGCCAAGGCTGGGCTAGTGTTAAAATAAATTTCAAAGATAAAGGAGTTGTTTATAATGTTTGTGAGTCACTGATCCATGAAGTTATTGCCATGATTTTTATTAGTAATATATCTGTATATTTCATATAAGGCAACTGCCTTGGCTCCAGCTGCTTTTACATTAATCTTTATATACATATAGACAATATATATACAGTATTAACAAGTACTCGTATATTTGCTTATATTAGTAATCTATATATATAAGTAGCTTCTATATATTTACTAATTATATATAAGTACTATCTCATCGGAAAACTGTATGATTCCTTCTTAATTATTCCCAGTCTATTTTTATTAAGAGTAGTCTAGTTATTAGGCCATCGAATTTTTTTTATCCTGGATTCAGATTTTGGTTTTTCTGAGTAATTAATGGATTTTTCCTTCCACCAAGGCCTCCCAATTGTTAAGTCTATAAGTCAAGGCATAGCCATATACTTAAAGTCTTGAAATCAGATAAGATCTTTAGTTAGTTCTTCCTCAGCAACATGTAACCAGTTTAGGGATCTACTCTTCTTGTTACTAGCAGATGGTAATGGGATTCTATCAAGGATAATTCTACTCAATTTCAAATAGTAACCTGATTACAATTTTTGTATAAACCATCCTATATTACAGAGATCTTGATTTTTTTGATGAGAACCAGTGAAAACTATTAATTATCTTAATCTGCACCAGCTATACTCAAAAATATCAGTTATATATGGTTAGGTCAATAAATAATTTGTCAGATTCTATCAGCTTATAAACAGGGAAATCACATTAGCCCCCTGGAGAATTTGAATCTGTATCTTGTGATCTGACCTATGGAGTATTAAGTACTGCACTACAGACCTGTAGGTCTGGATTTAAAATTGTCAAAGTTGAAATTTATAATAAAAACATAGTAAGTGGACTTACAATTAAAGAATTTATTAGAATATTTAAATGAATATTTAAAATCAGTTCAAGTATTTCAGCTATCTTATAAAAAATATCATAATAATTCATACTTCTATGATATGACTTTACTAGAAAGCTTGTCAAATTGGATATATAGTTTGAAAAGATTTTAGAATATGAACAAGAAAATGAGATAGAAAAAAATAAAAAAATTAATAATTAAATCTAAAAAAATAAAAAATTACTAAATATAAGAAATTATTAATATATTCAAAAAATAAGAACAAATCAGATAAAGTGCATAAATAAACAAAATTTGGGGCAATTAAGAAATTAGAAAAAAAAATGAAAAATATGAAAGGTAAAATCAATTAGAACTAGTTTTAAAAGAGTCAAATCAAAATCTCAAAAAAAAAAAAAAATAAAAATAAAAAAAAAGAAAAATAATGAATACTTTAACAATTAATTTTGTAATTTTTTGTAATTTTTTAATGAATTTCATGAAATTTATTAATTTTCTAAATATTAATCAAAATTTAATACTAAATTTGTAACTTTTATCAAATTTATTGCTATAGTATATAATTTTTTTTGCTAAATTTTTTGCTACAGTATGCAAAAAAATTTTTTTTACTATAGTATAAATTTTTTATATAGTATATCAAATTTTTTTATCAATTTTTTATCAATATTTTAATATCAAATGGCAATAATTGAAAATAATTCATTAATGTTTTTATTATTATATCTAATTAAATTTAGTAATAATTTTTTCTATTAAATAATATAATTTAAACTATTTTTTTTAATCCACAATTATATAATGATGGCTTGTCTTTAATGAGAAATTAAAACAAAATCTACAATAGTTTATAGACTTTCACAAAGTAACTAATTCATTTTCATATATAAGTACTCTAAGTCAGATTTTTGAAACAATATTATACTTCCCAATAGATTGATAATAATCTCTATCTACCAGGATTATTAACAACAATTTATTATTATTGATTGACCTAAAAACTAATAAATTACTAAGTTAAAAAAAGAAAGAAGAAAATCAATTAAAAGAAAAAAAACAATTCAAGGTCTATAAAAAAAAATCCAAAAATAAAAACAATCTCTTCTTAAAAAAAATCTACCTGATTAAAATAGTCTTTTTGCTTTATTTGAACCTCAAAAGATTTTTTTTTTTTTACCACCTGCAGTATTGAATAAGTCAATTCAACTAGTTCTTTATTTAAGTAAGCACTAGATTAAAATATCTCAAGAAAAGTATTTAGATCTTAGTTTTTTTCATTAAAACTTTGTCACTATCTGAAGAACTTAAGTAGAAGATGGAAGTTTACAATTTACATTATCCATTACTTAGTCTTTTGATATTATAAAGTCTTTATTAAGAGACTTGAGTCTTTTGGAGGCAAACATTTTCAAAATATTTTTTCCAATCATCAATAATGTCATCGAAATATATAAGTGTAACCAATAGAAGCTTGTTTACATTCTAAAAACTAATATGTTTCATATTAGCCAATCACCTTTGATAAGAATTTGTGCTACCAAAAATTCAGGATCAAACTGAGATAGGTAAAATTTTCTAGAAAACCATGAAAGTGAGAGCTCTAAGAGGGTTAGAACAGTTTAAAATAAAGAAAGTAAGCCTTTTAACTATAATAAAACCTTTGTAAATCTCTTACTTCAAAGGTTAAAAGGGTCTTCAAGTACTTCACAGACAGTTCTTCTTTCTTTGAAAATTTTTTTGTCATTAGTATTAAAAGTATTATTTGATTTTTCCTAACTACAGAAAGATAAGTTTTTGAATAAAAAGGTTTATAAATAATAGAAAAAGAATAGTATCATGGACTAACCCAGTAAGTCCGTTACTAATCCATAGCATCTCACGTAATCAAGACTTCTCATGAATACTCACAAATAACATAAAGAAAAGAACACCTCTTATAAAGAACATTTAGGAAAAGCAGAGATGTGATAATTGACTTGGCCGAAGGTAAGTGTTTCTTTATTGCTTTCTATTTCTTTGGTATATCACTAACTCTTATCTCTATTCTCAATGAGGGCTGTTTTTCTAACATATTCAGCTCTGCCTTCTCGACATACATTGGTAAGCTATTTATACTTTTCTAACTAACAATAAGCTATCTACTTTGCAATCAGCTATGCTAACTCTAAACTTTGCTAAACTTTCTATACTTTGTCAGATATACATAGTTCCCTTATCAGTATCTGAGCCTTATCTATAGTTTCTTACCTTATGATACTCAATATTTTATACCAGACTTTCAAGTTTTTGGATTCTAAACCATTACATATAAATCACAACATCCATATAATCCATGACAATAGAAATGTCTCTTAAAGTTAAACTTTAAGTTGTTTTATAAAAAGTGTTAAGATTTTATTAGCAAAGAAGTGAAAAAATTTCTTGTGAACATCTTTTTTATATATGGTTAAAGGATCAGTAGAAAGAGTTTTTTCATATATAATTTTAATTAATAAATAGACTTCTCTCTAAATATTATAGGAAAGATTAAAAAGTCTATAAAATAATATTATTTTTTTACCTTATCAATTGAGATACAACCCTACTATCAATTTTATAGAATATCAATCAAATTTTATAAAACAAGTAACTAGATCGACCTGTGGATCAATAGTGCAGTGGGTGCACTCCCAGGTCACTATTCGTGAGTTACTGGTTCAATCCCACCTAGAAATAGTTATCGCAATATAGGTTATGTTGTACAAGATGTATGCTTATCACTACATGCACTCTTGTACTTACAAATAACCTATAGAATTCCACCATCTGACTATGGTGTAAAAACTCAGGTTATCCAAGCCTTGGCCGGTTTTAGTGCTAAGAAAAATCCTTGATAAATCTGCCACCTGAAATATATAAGGATTCAAGACAAGTCAAGAAAAATGCTAATCATTTCAAGCCTCTTAACGAAAATAGAAAGAACATCCACCTCTTGTAAAACTACACCCTATGGAAGATAAGGGAGACTTCGGTCACTTGCACCTGTCGAAAAATGTAACGGGCCATAATACAATTAATGGGAGACCTCAATGAATCGTGAAACCAATGGCTACCAAAGAGGACAGCCATTGCGGAGGCTGGTGGTTAGCATTAGCGCCATGTTGTGAAACCTGTAGGGGCAGACCCTGGGAGAAGAAATTCGGAAACAATCACTAAGGTAACCAATCCAATGGGAGAAGCAATCTGCTACAAAGTAATCAAGGAATACCCCTGCAAGGCCAACTTGCAAGAGTAGTTAAAAATGAGACAATGGAAGGCTATATGCCACCCAATAATGTAACACCATTGAATTGCCTGAATGTTAAGATCATAACCGGAGGACTGAGCCATCCAAGCTTCGACCAGCCTGTAAAAAAGACCCAAACACAGTAGAGATCACCTATGGTACTCATTATCATGCAAAACATGATAAGCAAATCCACTAAAAAACATAACACAAGCCCCTTGAAGATTAATAAAAACAGAAATGTCACTAGCGGATCCTTGGAATGCTATAGTCACAGGCAGAGCAGGGCAACTGATGAAAATGGTATCACTATGTGGTAAAATTAGTGGACTTGACTAGGATAAGTAGTTTAAGAAAAGGTTATATGAATTGCTCATGTAATCTAGAATGTATTACTGATTCCTTAATAAAGATTCGTTCTGTCAGTTGGACATATTAAAAAAAAAAAAAAATTAACTAGATCAGTACCATTAAGAATTTAACTATTGTTACAATTGAACAAGATCAATAGTATAAAAGCAAGAAAAATACTTATATTTCTAGATAACTTAACAAATTAACTACTCTTTAATACTAATTAAAACAGATAATATATTTTAGATACAAATATTATAAAAATAGAAGTCTATATAAAATATTGAAAAATAATTATTATAAAGTAAATTATATAATCAAAAGAGTATATTAATAAATTATAGAATACTTTTAAGCAAAATTAAAGAAGTGACTCTAAAAATTTTATCTTTTATGTTGACAAATTCTTTAAAAAAATAATAGAAAATTCAAAATTAGAATTACAAATAGATCTTTTATAATTCATATTTAGGATAATGCTATTATTAATTAATTCATAATAGAAACTTTATTATTACTATTAATAGTAAAAGTAGAGATATTAGTAATTCTAACAATATTCTTGATTATATTATAGAATATCAAAGTAAATATATATATAAATTATAGAATAACTATTAAAATGTGAAATATAATATATATACATTTCTTTATAATACTAAGAAAATAGATCAAAAAAATTAATTGGCTATTTTGAATATAGATCAAAAGTCTAGTTCAAAAAAAGAATTTTTTTTTAATACTAAAGAAAGTTAAAGTCAATAAAACTAATAGCTTCAATAATAGAGAAAACTTGTTAATCAAGTAGATTAAAAAAAAAAAAAATTATATGATATGACAATATATTGTATATTAGATTTAAAGAAGATCTTTTTTATCATAATCTAGAATAACATACTTATTGATATTAAAATAAAGAATTTTATTAAAAATTAAAATAAAAAAATTTGGATTAGATTAAAATAAATAGAAGAGTAATTAAAAACAATAAAAAAAAAAATGAATTTAAAATAGATTGAGAAATATTTTAGAGTCAATTCAATTCTTAATACACATTCTATATATTATTCTATATATTATTTAAATTCAATAAAGAAAAAGTTTTTTAATAAACTTAATACACAATGAATTATCTACACTTCAGATACTTAGAAAATGAAAACCTAAAATATATCTAATAACAGCTTATTCAAGATATAAAATTTAGAAAAAAACAACAGAACATTTATTTAAGTATTCAATTACTAATTTTAAAAGATCATCAAAACTCTTCCCACTGATCTTTTGACCATACACAAAAAAGATGTTTGCAAGAAATTTTTTACTTCTATGCTAATAAATTCTTAACACTTTCCTTAAAACAACTTGAAGGTTTACCTTCAGAAGTCATCTATACCTCCCTTCCTTTTTGTTTACAATTCTCTTTGATCATAGACTTGGTTTCTAGTGGCCTAAAAACCAAGTAACACCTTTACTGCTAAAAACAAGAAAGCTCTTAAAGGAAGAAGAACTAACAGTGAAGTACCTGAAGGCCTTACCCAGCTTTGTTGAGGATACAAAAGATACTTACAGTAAAAGAGACTCATTCTTCTCCCTCTTCTACTGCTGTTCTCTCTTAGAGCTATCACTTTCACAGTTTTCTGGAG
>CAJVPT010003970.1:0-14254 GCA_910592055.1 Acaulospora colombiana
CAGGCCAGAAAACTATACTCCAGAAGAAAAGAAATCCATTACCTGAAGAAGGAAACCTTGAAGATGAAAGCCTCCAAGAAATCCTAACAAGAAAAGTAGAGAATGGAATGAAATGGTTGGGTTTTAAGTTCTGTCAGAACCGCACAGAATAATCTGCAGTAGTAACCTACAGGCAATGAAGTTAATAGTTGGAAGGGTCTTTACCTGAACTGCTAATGGAGTGATAAATTACTCCCGAAGTTGCACTTAGAGTTTTAATAATACTTAAAGTAGAGACAAGTGAGTTAGGTAGAGACTTAGCTTTAGTGATATATTTTGAATGTAAAGTATACATAAGTTTAATAAAGCATACATACCTAGCCTGTCAGAGGGTTTAAAAAAAAAAAAAAAAAAGTATTGGTTTATTTTTTAAAGAGTTTCTTATTATATATAAGGTTCTGTAATATTTTTTTGATAAGTAAAGAAAAAATAGAGAGATTAAGTCTACTTTCTTTCAGAACTTTCTTGCTATTGATAAGAAGGGTAAATATTGACTTTTTGGTCACTAAAAAATAAGTTTTTTGTGATAAGATATAAAAAAAAATAGTGGGGATAGTAAAGTGACTCTTGAAAATCTTATTCACAAGTTGATTTAAAGAAAGTAATGAGTCTTTATTAACCTAGAAATATAAAACTTCTTGCAAACAAATTTTTTGTGTATAGTTAAAGTATTAGCAAAAAGAAATTTTTTTGATTATATAAGCAATTCACCTAATTTTTTTTATATTATCTTATTTAATTAATATATCAATTTTGTCAATTATTCTTGTTCTACCTGAGCCTTATAATGTTTCAAAGATCAGCTATAAGATTTTTATTTATTTTATCAAGTGATTTATTAGGATATATTTCATAGAAAAATTTTTACCTATTTTTTTTGAGTACCTATAGTCAGGCTAAATTATCAGTTTATTAATTAATTGAAACCAAAAATACATTTTTATTCAAGTAGCATAATACATACTATAGCTAAACTATCATTCTAATCTAACTAACTCAGCATAAGTATAAAAGTCTCTAAGTTCAATCTTAAGGACAATATTTTACTTTACAATATCTTTGGATAAAAACTCTCTTAGTCCACTGCATCATTGCCATCAAGTTGTCACGGCCATATATCACATTAAGCTGCTGAAATACAGAAAACTATAAAAAAATAAGTTAAAAAAAGAGGAGTAGATATTTGAAAATATCCAAGTAGACAAAAAGAAAATGAAAAAGTAAAAAAATTGAAAAAAAAATTTTAGCTTCCTTCAAAGATCTGCTTTTCAAGATTTCTTCTCAATAAGAAATGTTCAATTGGGATATTCTTTATTCTTCTGATCATCTGAAAAATTTATTCATTCTTGATCTTAATTTTTTTCTTGTATACTATGTGAGGAGACTTATCACTTAATGAGAGTCTTTACTTCCAAAACATATTTGGTTTCAACCTTCTTTGAGCAGTGATTTTTTATCCACATATAATAGAGTGGTGATTTATGATAGATCCCAGGTTCTTATGTAACCCAATAGGAACTGAGCCATGTTGTTTTAATATGATATCTTCTAGCAGCCATGTTTAATTAAAGGAATTTTACTGGTTTATATCTTCCATTACTTAAAAAATCAAATTTCCCAATAATCCTTTTGTCTTGTAATAGTGAGAGGATCTTAAGAATGATGAAAATGATTATCAATTATGATATTCTTCAACAATTTTTGAAAAATGTATTATCAATTTTAACCAAAAAATTGAAGCTTAGGATAGACTAGAGACCATTCAATTTTATTGCCTAAACAGAATAAAAAGGAGACTTTGGTCTTGAACTTTGCCTGACTGGAATAATAAGAGAGAAAATTCTCATCTTAAACAAATAGCAGCTTTTTCACCATCTTAGAACTTGTTGCTCATATCTTATTGGCCTCATAGAACTTGATCTGTAGTTTAGCCCAATTGGAGGAGTGAAATAAATATGGAACATCAATCAACTCTTTCAATTATCAATAACATCATTAGAACACGTGAGGTGATCAGTAAAAGTTTGTTTGCATTCAGTCACTAACATGTTTTGTATCACCCAATCAGATGCCAGATAATATTGTGTTACCAGAAATTCAGAATTTATAATAATGTCATTGAGGTGATAAAATGTGTTACTAATTATTATTATAAGCTTTATATTGTCTTTGCTTTGTGTGATAGAAGTTGTGTTATCCATGTATACTATTATGGAGACATTTATTTTTCCTGTTTCTGACTTAAAGTCTGTTGAATCTTTGGGAAAGCATATTGAGTATTCTTGTATTTTGCTAATTCTACTAATTAAGGAATCATAGTATATTCATCAAAGAATAGGTGATATTGTATCTTTTTTATCTATATTTTACATATTTTGTATGGTTTTGTATTTCCAAAGTATGTGATGACTATATTTGTTTTATTTGTAAAGCATGCTTTTATGATATTTCATATTTGTTTAGAGATCTTGATTTATTTTATTGTTAATGTGAGTCTTGAGATATTGACTGTATCGTAAGCTTTACTTATGTCTTAAAAGAGTATATAATATGATTTTTTGATTCACAGATATCCTTTAGAATACTATTAATGATTGTGATAGGTTTTTTGATACTATAACTAAAGATGGGTTCCTAAAAAGAGGTAAGAACAAAAGTCAAATATACCTTACTAGAAAAAATTAAAATTTTTAAAATAATACTGTAACTATAAAAAAACTATCTATAATTGTTTTCTATTATCCAAATTATTGATTTATAGTATTTCCTGACTTTTGTTCCTCAAAAAGGAACATAAGTGATCTGTGAAATTTTATATACTAAATACTTTAGGGATCCATTATTAACTATAATCAGGCAGGGCTACCCAATTGTGTTCTAAGAGTATAGTATAATCTATGCATGCTTTTGCTATTCTGCTTGTTATTATTTTGATAAAGATTTTTTTAATGGATTTCAAGAATGTTATTGAGTATATGATATATATATCATATTGCCAATCCTTTAATTTGGTATTGGGTATATATTCCTTTTTTCCACTTCTTGGATATATTTTGTTGAAGAATTTTGTGAGACTCTCAATTATAGCTAGTTCTAGTTTTTTGAAAACAATATAAATAATAATAATAATCCTTGTATTAATTTATTACTGGTATTAAATATAGCTTGCTTGACTTTTTTAACCATAATATTTTATGTTGTATTGATAATCATTCAAATAGATTTGTATTCCTGTTCCTAGATTGTACCTCTGTGATTGATAATGTTTTAACTTTTGATTTATTGTTCTAAGTAGTCTTTAATGATCTGTTTAATCTTCTCAGGTTTGAATGTTATGCTTTTTTATTGTTGTCTTTCTATTTTATAAGTTTACTAATAATAATGCCATATTTAGGATCATTTAAGATGGTTCTAATTATCCATTTCTTGTTTGATAATCTTGAAATATTGTATGTCTTGTTGAATTTGTATATGTACTGTATATTTCACTTTGATTATTTGAATTTGTTTATCAATATTTTTGATATATTTGTTGGGTTTAATATTATGGATCAATTCAAAGATCAGAAGTGTTTGTGATATTATTCAGTATAAATTCTATGTCTCTAGCTGTAATCAAGTACTTGAGTTCTTTTTAAGTTTAGTTGCCTCTTTTTTTAGTTTCATCAATTGAATAAATGTGATAGGTCTTGATTTAAAAATTGGTCACTATTGTTGGCACTACTTTTCTCTAATCTTTTTAATGTATTTATTAGTGCATAATAGTATTGTTTCTTTGAGTACATTCCAGTTACTATTTGTTGACATTTTTTTATTATTGATATCTTCTTGTCAGAATTTTGCAAAAGACTTCATGTCTTCTTCAAAGTGTTTCTATATCTATAAGTTGGTATTGAACCAGTCATATCTTATATTATTGTTGAGTCTTCTTAGCCATGTATGTGGTGTTTCTATTTATCAGAATTTAATAATACTAGTTTATGCCTTGTAGTTTGTAGAAATAATAATGTTCCAGTTTTGATATATATATGCATCTATTGAGATCAATGTGTATCTAGAGTTGATTTATATACTATTAATTCTGCAATCTATATACTGTGAGAACCATATATAGTTTTATGTTGTGAAGTTGTGATATTTGAAGATATCAGTAAAACTGAGTTCTTCTAATAAGTTGAAAAAGTGATTTTCTGTTTTTGTATAAATTTTGTGGGTTGTGCTGAATTTGTCTAGCTATAAGTTGAGATATGTATTAAAGTTTCCAGTAAAGACTATATGCCTATTGTCATTAATGTATTGTTTGACTATATTTATGATTTGCTTCTAAATGGTGTTTCTCTTTTTACCTGGTCTTGTTACTGAATAGATTCCAATAATTCTATAGTATCTTTTTCTAAAGAAAGCTAGATTAATACAAAGAATATAACCTTCAATTGTTTGTTTACTGATGTTGTGGTTTACTAGCTTCTATTTAATTATTATATTCACTTCAAATCTGATTGGATTAGCACACATCCACTATGTGGCATATACTATACTTCTATTTTCTAATTGTATGATTTTTTTCAAGTATGTTTGTTTCTATGAACACTATAATGTTCCATTGGTTTTGTTTCCACATTTCTATTTAGGTCTTTTTTTTATATGATTCATTTAGGCCTCGAATGTTGAGTATAATAATAATCTAGAAAAGTTTGTATTTGTTTGTGTTTATTTCAGTATTGTTATTTGGGTTTAGTTGGTTTTGATGGGATAATTGCTTGAGAGGTTTTGAGGATTATTTTGTATATAGTGATTGATGTGGTAGATAGGTTATGTGTTAGAGAAAGAAGAATTAAAAGGGAGGGTACTTTTGTTTTTCTGTTGTATCTTTGAATACAGTTGGTGAGAAATTGTTATCTCTATCATTGATTATTTAATATGATAGAAGTTATTTGTTGTTCTTAATTAAATGTAATATTGTTACTGTGCTATATACTAAGGTTCTATATGGTGAGTTAAAATTCTTGATGCATCTGGTAAATATTGTTTTGGATAAATTGTTATTAATTTTGTACTTGCTTAATTGAAGTTGTAGATTGTTTTTGTATTTCTGAAAAGAATAAGAAATTTTCTTTGCCTTGATTTTGTTCTGATTCTTCTATTTGATATTTATTAAGGCTTGCTTCATTATAGTCATTATCATAGAATTAATTGCTAAGATAAGTTTCAAAAGGTTTGATACAATTACTTATATTAGCTAATTGATCTTCTATGTTATCAATTTTCTTTAGTATTTTTTATAAGACATTATAAATGTTTTCATTATTCAAAGTCTCTCTATTATTGAGCTTATCTGATTTGTAGTTTGTTTGGTTATTTCTAAATTTAAAAGTTTTATGAGTTGTTTTCCTATTGCATTTGATTTGTATATGTTTTATATTATTAGGACTATAATGTTATTAGTTTTAGTTAGTCTGAATTTTTTATAGAATTTTTCAAATTTGTGAGCAATTGTTTTGTTTAGTTTGGCTTTTTTTTTTGTTGTTAGCAGATATAGCAATCAACTGCTAAGTGTTCTAAAAATTGACAGATTACAAAAGTTTTGACTTGCATGATGATCCATTTGAGTTTGATGTCTTGTAGGGTGGGCTTGAGTTAATAATTGATTCCAGCTATGTTTCTTTGGTGAAAGAGATTATTGCAAAATATTTTTTTTTATAATTGTTAATTCTAGAAATATAGTAGAATTTGCCTTTAACTGTTGAGGCTAGTTTCCTAATATTGTATATTGTCATACCTAGTGATAGGTTGTACAACCTTAGTGCATTGTATTGACAGTTTCTTATTTGTTCCAGTGTCCATTCAGTATCAAAGATCCTTACTAATTCAGTATCAATATAAGTAGATCAGTGAATAAAGCTTGTTGTTTAGCTTGATTGAAGCTAAATTGAACTATTGCGATCTGCCACATTGCATTTATTTTGAGAATAATTTCCTGAATTTCATCAAATTTGACAAAATAATTGTAATGTCTTGAGTTTTGATTTGAAGTAATATATCCTATACTACAATGCCATTGATGTGATTATTGTTTATGGATTGGCCTCTTATAGTGAATTTCTTTTCTGGAGTGATATTGATATTATAATTGCATGCTTCTATTGTAGATTTTTATTGTTCTAAAGCATGTGAACTTCTTTGTTTTTTCTTCTTTGTATTATTCATATACTGATTAGTCTATTCAAATCTTTTAGTTCAGTTTTGATAAGGATTATTTTTTCGTGTTCATTACTTCTGAGTATATTAAAAAGTTTGATGGTAGTCAGCCATCTTCTATTACTGGTCAAATCTTTGGAAGGAAAGAATCTATATAAAAAGACTACGAGAAGATTAACCATTGTCTTTTGCTGCTAGTTTCTATTATAATTAAAGTACAGGTATTTTATTTCTGTCATTAGTGTTAAGTTTTATTTCTGCTGCTATTATGTTATCCCAGTTTTCAGGTTGTAATATGGTTTCAGCTTGGATGGCAGGATTGTTTTTTTGTAATTTGAACAGATTGTTACTTACTTCCTCTATATTATTGCTATTGGGTACAGATACAAAAATGATAGGAGGGGGTCTATGTTCATATCAGGATAGTGATTATTTGTGAGTATAATATTTACTGTATGGTCATCAATTTCTTTTTTACCTGTAAATTGGGGTTTTAAAATGAAAGCCAATTTTGTGATTCAAGTGATCTTTTTATTGTTTTTGCTAATGAAGTTTTCATTATAATATATTCTAATGAAGCTAGTCTTGCTCTGAAATCTTTGATTGAAGTTTATGTTAAGCTATTGTTTCAAAAATATATGTGCAAAGTTTTTATGGGGTTTTGTTTTGCTGCACCATATAATTGATGAAAATAATTGTCAGAAGCTTTATACATCTAATAATATTTAATTTAAGATCTATATATAAATAACCTAAGATAAAAAAACTCTTTTCACTAATTCTCTGACTATACACAAAAAAGATGTTCTTAAAAAGTTTTATACTTCCTTGCTAATAAAGTTATTATACTTTCATTAAAACAACTTGAAACTTGTCTTTATTTATCTCTCTCATTCTCCCTTACTTGTTTATAAATTTTTTTGAATAAAAACTTGAGCTTCTAGTAGCTTGAAAAGACTCAAGTATACACTTTTTCTACTAAAGGCAAGAATATTCTAGGAAATAAAAGGACTGACAAGTGAAGTGTCACCTCACAGAGATTCTGTTGACAAGAGAAGGCTTATTATCCACCTTCTCACATACTATCTTATATTCTCTTAAAGTACTTACTGTTTTTTATAGTTTTCTTGGAAGATTTTGTCTATTTCAGTTTGACCCTGAATTTTTGATAGTATAATATCACCTGGCATCTGATTAATTAACATGAAACATGTTAGTAGTTGAATGTAAGCAAGCTCCTATTGGTTACCTCACATGTTTCAATGATATCATTGATGATTTAAAGAGTTAATTGATGCCCCATGTCCATCTCACTCCTTTAATTGGATTAACCTATAGATCAAGTTTCATGAGATCAATAAGATATGAGTAACAAGTCTTCAGGTAATGAAAAAGCTGCTATTTGTTCAAGCTAAGATCTTTCTCTCCTATCATTTTGATCAGGCAAAGTTCAAGACCAAGGTCTCCCTCTTATTCCAGTCAAGTAATAAGATCAAATGGTCTCTAGTTCATGCTAAGCTTCAATTCTTTGGTTATAGTTTAAAAAAATATTTTTCTAGAAGTTGTTGAAGAATATCACAATCGATGAAAATATCCATCTCTTTTAAGACCCTCCTAATATTACAAGGAAAAGAATTATTGGAGAATCTAGTCTTTCGGATAATGGAAGATATATATTAGTAAAATTCTTTTAACTAGGCATGACTGCTGAAAAGTATTATACTAAAATAATATAATCCAGTTTCTACTAGGACACATAAAAACCTGGGATTTATTATAAGTCACCCGTTTATTGCAGATAAACAAAAAATCACTGTCCAAAGAAGGTTGGGACCAAGTGTGTTCTGGAAGTAAAGGCTTTTACTAGATAATAAGTCTCCTTAGATGGTACATGAGAAGAAAATCAAGATCAAGAATAAATAAGTTTCTCAAACAGTCAGAAAAAGAAAGAATATTCCAATCAGATATTTCTTATTGAGAAGAGGTCTTGAGAAGTAGATCTTTGGAGGAAGCTAAAAATCTTTTTTAAAATTTTTACTTTTTCATTTTCTTGTTATATATTTAGACATTTTTAGATATCCTCCTTTTCTTTTTTTCAACCTATAATTTTGTAGTTTTCTGTATTCCAGTGACTTGATAAGACATACAGTAGTAACAATCTGCTGATAATAATGCAATAAACTAGGAAGGCTTTACCCAAAGATACTGCAAAGCAAAATATTGTTTTCAAGGCTAAACTTAGAGACTTTTATGCTTATAATGAGTTAGTTAGATTAGAATAATAGTTTAGCTATAGTATGTATCATACTGTTTGAATGAAAATGTATTTATATTTTCAATTGATTAATAAACTGACAATCTAGCCTGGCTACAAGTACTCAAAAAATAAAATAAACAATCTAAAATAAAAACTTGAACTGTCTTGATTCTTTTAAATCTTTCACTTTTATGATTTTCTAGGGAATTTTGCCTACCTCAGCTTGACTTGAATTTTGAATTGTACAAATTTTTATTAAAGATAATTGATTGATATGAAATATATTAGTTAATAGAAAAGTATAAATGTTTCTATTGATTACAACCATATATTTCAATGATATTAATAGTAATATAAAAAAAAAGTTGTAGAAAATTTCTACCTTCAATTAAGCAAATTATCTAGTAAAATAGTTATGCCACTGAAAAATGTTGCAAGGGATAATATAATTAATATAATTTTTCTTCTCATATAAGTTCCTCAAGTAATGAAAAGATTCTTTAAGAAAAAAAAATTGGGATCTTCTATTCTTCATGAAATATCTCAATCTGATACTTGTTTAAATAATAAATTCATTTGTAATATCATAGATAATAATAAAAAAAGAAATCTTACTAAGATTAAAGCAAAGCATAGAAAAATCCCTTTTGAGAAGAGATCATTGAATGAACTAAAAAACCTTTTGGAGGTGCTTTGAATTGTTTTCTTTATTTTCTCTTTTCCAACTACTTTAGTAATTTATTATTTTTCAGAATAATTAATAATAACAATCTGTTAGCAATAATCCTAGTAATTAGATATTATTACTAAACTACTAGAAGTATAATATTGTTCTCTAAATTTTATTTGGAGTATCTAGTTGAAACTTGGTTTTGTTTAATCTAAACTAACTTAGTGGACTTTTTATATTTTTACGTAATATAGTCTTTTAAATTAATAATATATAATGACAAGTTAGTCATTTTGTGAAAGTCTATAAATATTTAGATATTTTTAAGTATTCAATAAAGTTATATCATAATGGCATAATTGTAAGTAAAAAGAGACCTATGGGTCAATAGTGCAGTGGTTAGCACTCCATAGGTCGTATCACAAGATTCTGGTTCAAATCCTCCAAATGGCAAAATTATAAAAAATTCTGTCAATCCTTGTTGAAGACGGGAATCTGCCGGCATAACCTGTTAACCTGATATCACTCATAGCTGATCATTACCCTGATCAGACAGGTCTATGAGTAGGTGATACCTGCTCCTGCATCATAAACCTGATGTGGTTGAGTTCACATTTGAAATAAACCTGATTCGCGCCCGTTGAGTTTGTGAATCCTTAATCGATAAAAAAAACAGATTCCGAGCCTAAAGAATTGAAAGAAATTCCGGGAAAGAGTAAATCCGCTACCGGTAGGATGTATAAAAACATAAAGGATTCATTCCAGGCTCAGGAAATCTATCGGGAAATCTTGGTGTGAGAAGTAATTCGTGCACCACACTGAAGTACCTAAAATCTCTGGTACAGGTAAAAGTATATACAATGGTTTGATAACTAAATTACTCTATAAAATATGTTCTAGGAAAAATAAAGATAGTATCGTATATCCTATTCATATATAAAAAATATGGAATGATTCTGTATACAATATGTAAGATAGTCTACTTGCTTACCGTAAATAGATAGGTACATAGTTACATCAATATGTAATCAAAAAGGTATACAAGACAAAATTAATATTGTAGTGAAGGAAGCAAAAGTTAATAAACAGGACATAGACACAATATACTCCTTCAAAACAAATTTTTCATGGCACAGGTAGAGCCTTAACAAATTAGTTAAGTATATACCAGTACTTGGCAATAAGCCATATGGTAGGACTTTTCTTAGTGAGTTTAATTAGGTAGCTAGAGAGTTAAATTTGTATAAAATAAATTTGTACGTACTCATAACAATATCTAATAAACAAGGTGTAAGCCGCCCAGTTAAAAAAAAAAAAATATATTTTATTTCCTTATGAAAATAAATAAATAAATGATTAGGTACTTTTTATTACCATCAAAGAAAAAAATATCAAAAGACAGGTATTGAAAAACCAAAAATAAACAATTATCACTTATATAGAAATTATTAATTAAATGAAGTAAAACTAATCATATTTTTGTATTTATACTATCTTTAAGTATTAATTTTTAATAAATAATTAAAAAAAGAATATGAAGAATTAAAAGTATACAGTTATTTATTAAATAAAGATCTAAGAAAATTGTCAAATATTAAAATAAATTAATAGATATAATTAAAGAAACAAAGGTTTATTTACCTAAAGAAAGTGAGACTGATCTAAAAAACCTCATTAAAAGAAGAATAAATATATAGAATTATAGTTGACATCCTAAAAAGATATTTTTTGATAAAATATTTTATATCGAATAATTAAAAAAAAATTTTTTTTTTAATGTTAATATTACCTTGTTTTATTTAAATATAATAGATATTATATATATAATATAGATAAACAATTTCTGTTTCTCAAATAAAACTTCAATAAGGACAAACCTATTTTATAGCAGTGTCATTCTTTTTTGAAACAAAGGGACTAGTAAAGAAATCTACTAGTAGAAAAATCAAGAAAGAATCTATGGTATTTATGTTCGAATTAATATGTTCCATAGATTTAAATCTGATAGTTATACTATCTATTCAACTATTATAATCTATCTTTTAGGCTAGATTATAACTATAAACAAAACTATATAAGATTAAATAAAAAAGAAAACTTTGCATATAACAAAGAAGCCATTGATGGAAAAGGGAAGTTGGTTTTGATATAAAGTGATTTGAAAGTTATACTACTACTATCACTTTTGTATTATCAACTAGTTACTTTTCAAGAGTTTCATTAGTTCAGGTCATAATGTCTCTTTTTCAGTTGCTTTCAATATAGTCATGTCATGGTTTCTTATCTCCAGCTTTGATTCTTTCTTTTGATTTTTACCTTATTCTATCTAGTATGGGATCTTTGTTAATATTTTTTCAGATAATAATAAGTCAATATTGCAAGAATGGTTTTAGAATATAGGTGAGAAGTAATTTGATAATGCTATTAGGGTTTCTTTCTTTAGGTTGTATAAGTGCTAGGGGGAGAAGCCCGTCATCCAATAACCTGTCTTTTTTTACTATTGCAATGGTTCTATTCTAGAAAAGAAAGTTTTGATATATCTGGCTTATGCTTTATTGGATTTGATAAATATTATGCTATTTTTTCTAGAGTACTATCATTTTAAGAGATTGAGCTATAATCTTTTTTTCTTCAGACTGTACATTGATCTTGTCTTTTGATTGATATAAATAATAAATCTCTCAGCTTATTAATTTAATACTTTTAAAGATAGATATAACACTTTTTAAATATTATTCTCTTTCTATATACTCTTAAGTCTTGTTATAAATATAGTTTCACTTAATAGATTCGTATAATATGTTGTTGAGATTCTTTCTTGATTGAAGTACTAACATAGAAGAAACTATGTTTTATATCTACTTGCACTACATCTTAATGTCTTATGGTTCTTATGAAGCTAAGAAAATGCATTCAAAATTAAATAATTATCATATTAATTATAACTATTTTTTATTAAAAAAATTATTAAAATATTTGAATAAATATTTGAAATCAATTCAAACATTCTAGCGGACTTGTAAATGATATCATGATAATTTATATTTCTATGATATAATACTATCAGAAGACTTATTGAACTGGGCATATAGTTTAAAAGAGATTTTGGAATATAAACAAGAAAAAGAGATAGAAAAAATAAAGAATTGACAGTTAAATCCAAAAGATGAAAATTTACTGAATATAAAAAATCATTAATATATTCAGAGAATAAAAAACAAATTGAAAAAGTATATAAATAAATAAAATTTGAAGGCAGTTAAGAAGTTAGAAGAAAAAAGCAAAAAATCTCAAAAAACATTTAGTAAGGTAAAATCAATTGAAACTAGTTTTAAAAGAGTTAAGCAAAATCTTTAAAAAGAAAAAAAAAAGCAAATGAAAAAAAAAGAATGAAAAGAAAGAGGAAAGTAATAAATAGTTTAATAATTTTTTAATAAATTTTATAAAATTTATTGGATTTTTTAAATATTTATTGAATTTAATACTGGATTTATAACTTTTGTCAAATTTTTTGTCACACCATATAATTTTTTTTGTTAAATTTTTTATTATAATATCAATTTTTTGCAATAGTATACAAAAAAAAAATTTTTTACTGCAATATACAAATTTTTTTTTGCTATAGTATACAAATTTTTTGTGTAATATATTAAATTTTTTTACAATATTATCAAATTTTACATTGAATTTTTTTTGCTGCAGTATATTAAAAATTTTTTGTCAATTTATTGAGGTTAGGTTACGGTCTAACATTCTCTAGCTGAAGATGTGCCTTGCTTTGATGAGGTTTCTTACAGTTTCTGATATTGTGTTGTCTAGGACTTGTCCATTCCACTCTTGGATCCATGGGTTTTGGCTGTCTTTTATAGGAATGAATTTGATTTCTGAGGCTTTGCCTATAATTGTTGCCTCCTTGACAAGCATTTCTACTTTGTCATTGTCTGGATCGTTGTTATGTGCTTTGATTTTTTTCCATGTGATGTTAAGTCGTTGTTGATTAGTGATGTGATTGATTATATTAATTAGAGTGCTATTTTTTAGCGTTTTGATAGTGATTGGGTTTCCTTGAGCTTTGGTCATGGTGTCGAGTGCTGCTTGACTGTCACTGCATATTGTAATATTGCTGTTTGCTGGAACTGTAATTAAGAATGATGCAATAGCGGCTAATTCAGCTCTTGTGGAGGAGGGATAGTTGTGTATTTTCCCTTTGAAGTTTGTTCCAGGAGTTTGGGTAATGTACCATTCAAAACCCATTCTGTGGTCTGTGTCCAAGGAGCCATCAGTGTATACTGTGGTGTTTTTGAGTTTGTAGATTGTTTGTCAGATGGTTGCCAGTCCGGTGAGTGTGCTTTCTGTTGTGTCTATAAATTTTTTTATAAGTCTTTTGTTGTGTAATATAGGGTTGTTATCGATAGTGAGGGGTGGTGGCAGTTTGCCATGGACTAGTTTGTCTAAAAGAAGTTTGTTTAGACTATTGGGTGAGATTCTACTGCGTTGTCAGAGGTTATTGTTAGGTGTGTCTCTGGAGCTAGTTCTGCTTTTATGTACTGGGATACAGACGAGACTGTTTTTTTTCTTGAAAAAAATGCATTCCTCTTGTTTTCCAGATGTGTTTAGGATACATCCTTGGCATTCCTGAAGGGGTGAGTTATTATTGGTACGTGTGTAGTGCTGTAATTTGACAGTGTTGTTGGTAATAGCTTTTTTCCTACAGATGATGCTTTCATCTGTTTGTATTATAGCAGTCCGTCTGATCTTTTGGTTCGATGTTTCTATAGCTAATCTGTGGGTTTGTTTCGTAACCTTATTGTTTGTGTATCTATTTTGTATTAATCTAACTATCTCTTGATTTTGTTATAGCTCCCAGAACCATGTTAGTTTCTTCCTGTTGGGTTTTTTGTTAGGGGTTGTGATCTCTACCCAGTCAGCCAGACGTGATTCTGTGTAGTTTTGATCTGATTGATAAAGAGAATTTGGTTGTTTGCTAACTGTTTTCGATATTTGTTATACCAACCTGGATCTGTTACATCTTCTATTGTTGTGTCTATCTTTTTGATCACCTGGAGATTGAAGTTGGTGCCTGTGAATCC
>CAJVPT010003971.1:0-14250 GCA_910592055.1 Acaulospora colombiana
TATCAACCCCTCAAATTATTATTAATCATAGGGAATAACACAAGTAACAATAACAATGATATAAAAAATCCTAGAGACACAATTTTTCAAGAATTAATACAAAATAACAAAAGAAACAAAATTTGTCTATTCACTTAATAATATAAATACATATTAACAATAACAATAAGGCAAGACATACAACATCTGGATATCTCAAACAATATACTATATGATAAGAATACATTAAGGATATAAAGAAAAAAAATAAAAATCTAATTCTACAACAAAACAGGATTAGTCATTAAGCATCCAATACAAACAAACTATACTAAACAATTACAACACTTAATTGCTAAGGACTAATACAAGCAGATAAAAGAGAAGTCTGGTTTAAGCTTTGCTAAGAACATCAATAGAATATAGTAGTTTCAATATAAACAAATAGATTCAAAAAAATATAATCATGGAAAATAAAAGAATATATATCATGGTAGATAGTCAATAAACCACTAGGATCAGAAGTTGGAATAGCAATCAAAAACAACATTACAAAATATGTAATCAACAAAATAGAATATAATGGCAAACTCCTTTGCATTGATCTGACATTTTTCAAAAACAATATTACAGAATTATAGGGATCTATTCAACTGCCAACCCAAACAATAAAAAGTAACAAATCCAATAAAAAGTTATAATATGGGCCAGCCAATATGGTGGCTCAAACTGGTACATAATTATCACTAGAGACTTTAACATTTATTCCATCCAATCTAAGTATAGATAAATTCAACAAAAACTGAAAAATATATATCAAAAAATATAACAAGTTCTTTAACACACTCAGTGAAAAGGACTTCATTGTCTTATATAGATTTTAAACCCAAATAAAAAAGAATACATAGAACAATCAAACAAAGTTGCAAGTAGAATATATAGCATTTAGTACAACTTCAGAACATCATGAGGATTGATAGATATATATATCCATAATAGTTGAAAAGACATTCCTGCACAAACTAACAAGCACATATGTAAAAATATCATAGACCATATAATAATACTAGATTTAGCTAGAACAGCACTTGTGCATAACAATGGGAAAAATTCATTGAGGAAATAGAAAACTTCGCAAATAAATAGCAAAACACTATTAAAGACAAGCACAAAATAATCAATCGATGCTGGAATAGCTTTAGAGAAAAGATCCTCTACATAGTAAACAAATACATAAACAAAATTAAAGAAAGATAATACTGTCAATACAGAAAACTTTTATCCAACAACTCACTTTTCCTTCTTTAGCTTAATAAACTAAAAGAATATATAGAAAGAAAAATAGTAAAGTTATGCAATAGAAAGGAAAAGTGTAGCCTTATATAAAGCCATATTTCAAACTATACCACTTCCAGAACTGATGGTTATAATATATAAACAAGAATACAGACATAAACTGGATCAAATAATAAACTTGAAAAGGAGTAAATTAAAATAACAAAGTGCTGAAAGAATTATCAAGTACATTAAACAATTCAAAGCAACAAAAGAGAGATGGTTAGAAACAGACAAGAAAAAAATGATTAGATCAATTTTAAATAATTCAAAAAAAAAGCATAATGATAACATTACTAATAAATCATACAAAACATACAATTTATTAACACTATGAGTCATGAATCAAGAAAAGAAACATTTACAACCACAAAGCATTAATATGGCAAAAATAATACAATATATTCAATACAGTTTACAATAATGGTACTCGTCAACAACTTCCACAATTGAAATGAAAAAGTACAAAAGATTATAATAACAATGAGCAACAAAACTGTATCAGGACCATCAGAAATATTATATATAGTCTTCAAAAAACTGGGAAAAACATAATACACAACCTCACACTCCTATATAACAGAATAATATAGGAATAATTAGTTCCAAAGAAGTGGAAACATGGAACAATCTATCCAATTCTAAAATCTAAAGATTGATAATATAATATTAATATTACTAGACCCATCACATTATTGAAGATAACAAAAAAGATCTTTTTCAATATTATCACTGAAAGGTTTGATTAGGGCTATTCAAGTATAATATTCTATCAGAACACAATTGGGTAGCACTTTCCAAACTAAGTACATGAGAGTTTATCTGAATAATTAATAATATACTAGAAGATATATATAAAAATAAAAGGCTATACTACATACTTTTCCAAGACATGAGCAAATTTAACAATACAGTCAATAATAAAAGACTCATCCTAGCAATAAAGAAAATCAAAATCCTCTTAAAAATCATCAAAATCATAGGAGATATATTTGTAAACAGACAAAACCAAGTAATAATCTTTTCAGTAATATACTGTAGATCCATATATACAGTAGTATAGGAAGGGATTGATCAAGGTAATATAATCTTTTCATTACTTTGGTAAATATACTATAATCCCCTTATTAGTTATATAAATAAAATGAAATAATATTAATTAATAAACTAGGAAAAAAAGGAAGGTAACACTAATATCTATATTGCAACCTATCAACTTAATCTAGATAAGTTAGTTTCTTGAAAGATGGGCAATAGGTTACAGAGATTCATAAGAGATCTGAACCAAGGGGTATCTTTCTCTAAATTCCTAACATACTATACATGCTAGTATAGTTTATGAAGTTTAATTAACTTTGAAATAGATATTACAATGTAATATTAAAGTAAAAGTTAAATAAAGATCAACTGGAGGCTGAGCCAGCTTTAAAAAAAAAATCTTATATGGTGTAGATCTTATATATCTGTCTGACAAAAATGCAATTTTACTTCTCAACGTCACATGCCAATCTTAAAAATGTGACTAATAAACTATAGGTATTTTGATTCAAATAACATGCTTTTTTTATTTGCCCAAAAATGATTGTCAACTTGGATTTCTCGATAAACACTGATTTTGACCTCCAGTCATAAAATGCTAATGAAGATCCCTTTCCTGAGTTACATATCATGTGATATAAGTGTCAATCCCGTAGTCCTGGAGACATGTAATATAAACAGTTCGACAAATATTATAATTATTCATTATTAGTATGAATTAGTGATACTAACAAAGTTTTCATAGTTAGTAATACTCTTAGCAAACATACTGTTTATAGTGATTATAGATTCTAAATATATAACTGATAGCATATAGTTATAATAGTTTAATGTCAAATATTGTCATATTTGGTAGTAGTTAAAACAGTATTTATAGGCATCCAAAAACTTTAAGATGTTAGTATCCAAACATGTATCCAAATCATCAATAGTATCTTATAAATAAAATATTTGTTATTGTTCTCATACAATTACAAATATCCTTTTGTCTCTTTCTTGACTCTTCTTCCTTTTCTTGACTTCTTTGTTAATAAAAGTACATTTGAGAGATCTTTACTTTTATTTCCCTTAAGAACTATAGTATATTCATATAGTAAAGTATTCTAATTCTATGTTTTCTTACTTTAGTTTTCAGTTATCTGCATAATTTAGGAGAGGAAAAATTGAGTAGATTAATAATGGATAACACAATCTTTATAATATAAAATTGAAAATATACAGTATAAGGCTAATCACAATTGCTATCAGTATATTCTATCACCTTAATACTATTACTATAAACCCAACCAAACCAGATTTTTTAATTCTCAATGGTTTTAAAGAACCACTATTGTTCTAAAATCAACTAATACAACAGTACAAATACTGCTATAGTTAGAGTTCTTAGTACATAGTATAGCAGAATAATTGGTGAGTCTGTCACTAATAATCAAAAGCTTATCTAACCTGCAGATAAAAAAATCTATTCTTCTATTATATACACATAAAAATCAAGGCAGAGATGTAAAAAGATTTGAGTAAGTCTCAAGGTAGTTTTTCTTAAAACTATTTATAACTTCACTATAATAACAATCTATTCAAAAGATTTATCTTAAGATTTGTCATTTTATTAAGTTATTGGAAGAAGTTACATTTATATATTTTTACATATAGGACTATTACATAATTACTATGGTTATTCTAGTATTATGTTATGCATAAATTGTTTCATAGTCAACTAATTTTCTATTACCTCAGCTCATAGTTTTTGCCTTTTTGATGCAAATTGATTGTTCACGCATTTTGCTATCTTATAAAGATATGGTAATAATTAGCAATTAATTATTTCATATAAGTTTTGGTTATGTTACAATTGTTAATTATGTAACCACAGTAAAAATTTTGAACTTGATCTATCTTCTTTAGCCATTAACAATAACATGAAGTAAAAGTAGGCAAAAAACATCAATGGTACTTAATTGAACAAAAAGTCAACAATATCACCAATTGAAAGGAAATGTCAAATAAAATGTATAAATGTGTCATAAATAATGTCCTCTTGCTACAAATTGAATACCTCATAAGATATAATACTAACAAAAATAAAAGAAAACAATATAGATATCCTAATTAGACAAAACATTTGATATAGAATCAAGCTAATAGCAATATGTTCTATTTCCAAAATACACTTATATACAATATACAGTACAATATTATAGAGATACAGTATATTCAAGACTATATCAAAAATTTATAATAAACTTATAAAAACTATATTATAGTGACAATGTGATAGGAAGAATCATAAGACTCAAAATTAATTAATTATAATAAATGGTATAGTAAAAAAAGAATATCCTAGAAGACTGTCTAGAAGTATACAAACCTATACACAAATATCTACAGTATAGCTTAGGATGATTACAAAACTTAATATTCAAATTATATGTCTTTAAAACAAGGTGACTATATTCCAAGGAATACATATTGAACTTTTTACTGATCCAAAATGGATAAACAAATATGACATCATCTCAAAACATATAGAATATTACACATCAACCAAATATTTGTTATTTTTTAAATAAAAACAATTAATTTATTAAATAAAACTAATTAATAATAAGTCAAACAAGAGGAAAAAACTCATCTGGTATAAGGAGCCTAGAATCACAGTAGACAAAGCACTGTAACAGAGAATGATCGATTCTAAACTCAACTCAAATATCTAAATTCAAATAACTAGAAACTACTATAATAGTATCAAGTAGTTTATTATTCAAGTAGATGATCAAAGAATAATGGAAAAAAGAGTTAAAAACACATATCACAAAATTAAGACTAGATACTATAACCAAACCAACTTCTTACTACTGAAACTATGCAGAGAATATAACCTAACAACCACAAAGGACAAAATAAATGATAACTGTTATATTGAAATCTCAACAGATATTGTAGCTGTCATTTCAGTAATTAAGACATTAATCTCTAATTGCTTCAACAATCCTATGACTGATTACCAAGTGTAGTACTCACAAATTTTGTCTAACAGTATAGAGTAATGATGAAATATGCTCAACGAAGAGATAGAAGTAGTAAAAATCCCTAATTTGGAAATAAATATCAGCCTTCTGAAATACTATTCATGATGGATAGAACAGCAACTAGCAAGTGCAATGAAATTACCAAAACACTTCAAGACATAACATTTATCTCAATCTATATAGATGAAGCTTTTAACAAGTCAATAAATCAACAATTTATAGATATTGATATAATCTTTATTAATGAAAATAAAACAATATCCAGTTTAAATCTCAGAATTTAAGATCAAGCATCGGTACTCAGAGCAAAAATCCTAGCAATATCTATTGCAGTATCTATAGCAGAATATAACAAACAGATAACTATTTAAGCAAACTCATAACTTCTGATTTATAATATAAAAAAACTTATCCAAAAGAGCAAGATAAACAAAATAGAAGAGGTATAACTCATATTTAATACAAACAAAATTTCTAAGCAACTTTATCAGCACATCTCATAGTACAAAATATTTAGTAAGGACAAAGATCCTATATATACACAAGCATATTCACTAGTACAAAAAGTGCTCAAAAAATATGTAACAGAATAATTGTTAATACTTATAGCACATATCTTTAATTAAAATTTGTTCAATTTCTATTTCAACAAAAAAATTGAAATATCAAAACCAATTTGAAAGACAATTAAAACAATTTGATGGGCTATATACACCTACAACTGAACTAACCTAGAACAAAATCAAAAAATATTTTTACAAATTAGAAAAAAAATAAATTGAGAGCTAAATTCAAAAACATCTATTCTATAGTTATAATATTTGATCATACTAACTGGTTAAATTACACAAAATAAATATTTGTAATAAAATTATGAAATTAGGAACTTCTTACAATACACAAATTGCATAAAAGATCACTTAACTTATACAAAAATAAGCAATACTTCAATTGCTCAAAAAATGAAGAAAATGATAACTCTTTAATTTTAAATACCATGGCATTAAAATATTTAAAAAATTAATAATTGCATCATCAAAGAGGTTAATAATAGAAAAGAAACCAATAATCATCAAAAGGACATTAAACAAGAAGTATATACAAACAAATAATAACTAAACATATTAATTTTTAGAGAAGGAATTAGTAGGACACTGAACAATCTTATTATAGACACCATCAGATGAGACAAATTGATAGATATAATTAAGTTAATAATCAAATATATAGATGTATAACATATTATATCTGGATAGGCAAATATTACAGGATGACACTATAAAAAAAAGCTCAAGATATATTTATCAAAATTAAGAAATAAAATGAAAATATAACAATATATAATATTGAAAGGAGACAATATAAATAAACAATATGAAATTCAAAATGACACACTAGATAAAGTTATCTTGATAATATAGAACTTTTTTCACATTTTAATAAAATGTAATAACAAAGTTTAGACATGTTGGTTTTTTATAAAAAACTAATATGATATAAAAGATTTCATTACCTATTAGTTTTTTAGTAATATAGTAATAAAGAGTATAGAAAAATGAAACTGTAAAATTATTTTACTAAATTAAGTAATATGTCTTGATACTATACTAATAAAAGTGGACCTGTTTCATTTTTTAAAAATTTTTTTTTATTTTTTTTATTTAATATATATTATATTTAATATTTTTATTGATATTTTAAAAATATTTTAATATTATAATTTGTTTTTTAAAATTATATCTTTTATTTAATCATAATATTAATTTATTTAAATAGATTTAAATACTATATATTTTATATAATAAATTTAGTTTTTATAAAATCAAAACTTTATATAAAAGTTTATAGCTTTATTAGTATTAATTATTTTAAGTAACTTTTTAATGCATTAGCTGTTTTTTCTTTTAAAGCTAAGATATTAATAAATTATTTAATAAGGTATAAACATTATATTAATTTTAATAAGTATTTAGTATTACAATGGAAATTTAATATAGTTGCCTTTTATATTTTTTTATTTATTAAGAACTTTATTATTATAAGAAGAATATTTATATTAGATAACTGTATATTTATTAGAGTAAAATATAAATAATTTATTTTTTGTAATTTTTAAATTCTTAAATAGTGTAAGTAAATATTATTTTAGTTGTTTTTAATATAATTCTATTTTAATAAAGTTATATGATGTATAGGGATAAGCTAGTATTAAAGTAAAGATATAAATATTAAACATAATTTTTAGTTACAAATATATTTTCACAAATTTTTTAAAATAAGCTATCAATATCTTGTTCATATTATTAAAAATAACAATATTGCATAATCAAAAAAACTACGTCTAATAATAAAAGTTATTTTATATTCTTATTTATTATTTATTTTTACTTGTTAATAATAAAGTTACAAATATTCAAATGCCAATATATTTTAAATATAATTATTTTCAATAAATATTTACAAATTTTATCAACAATCATAATTTATTGAATTTTAATACCATATTAAATCATAAAATATTGCATTGATTTTTTATTGATCCTGTTTTTAAGATTTATTAGTAAAAATTTATATAACAACAAATATTTACGTAGTTAAGTTTTTTTATTACAAATAATTTTAAAATTCTTAGTCATGTTTTTTAAGTATACTATAATAACTTGATCTACAAATCCTTAGACACTACGGGAGATATTTATCCCGGTTTTTCCTAAACGTGGCACGTGAATGCACAAGCATTAAAATTAGGATATTAAATTTTCTTCTACTTTAAGTTCGACATTAATGTCTCATATCACTGAATATTAGTACTCTTTTTTTTGTTGTTGTTGTTATTCATTGTACTATTAGCTGTAAAAAAATTTCACCTTAATTACAGTATAACAATCATAATTTCTAAGCTAAAAGGCTAGAACTAATTGAATAATTAAAAAGAGTTCTTGGAATGATCTTTTATCATCAAGATTCACCAAGGAAAAAATTATTGAGCAATATAAAAATATATATATATATATATATACGCATTAAAAATTATTCTACTGTATCGGATACAATACGTAACTTGCCTTTTGTCATTCATTTGCAAAAAGAACTTTGTATTTAGGCAAGTATATAGTAAAAAAAAAAAAAAAAAAGTCGATTACCGCAGACAAAAACTATCTTGCAAAAGTGATTATAAATTTACCATTTGTGGTATCTATTGAGTATGGCGGTCATCAAAAATTTTTTGATAAAGAATTTTATCCTTCCATACAATTATAAGATATTCCAGTACCAAATACTTTAAATTATTAAATAGAAATGATTAAGAATTCTTCTAAAGAGTATTATATAATTCCTTTAGTCAGATAACTTTGATACTTTATTAAAAAAATTTTTTGATGGTCATCCTAATTAGCCTTAAGTAGAGACAATAACGACATACGGGGGCTCAACTCTAAGCATATTCACTCTAAATTCAATTTTTTAGAGAAAATTGAAATAACGAGAACAATAAAAATCTATTGTGATGTAACGTATCCCACTATCATTTGACCTCAAAGTACTGTAAAAGATAGACATCGTTACTAGATAGATGATCGTACGCACTATCCCTTTCGTCAGCAGGTCCAAATTATTACGTAACAGGGATCAGACTCCTCCATTCGATTATCGCGTATCTATGTGCTACATGTGACCTCAAACAAAGTTTGCAACAATTGTGATATTCTTTCAAATAAAAAATTTAATTACGTAATTTTACGTTGCATCTTTGATGCGATTATTCTTTCAAGGCGACAATAAGAAAGAAGTATGTATTGCAATATATGCTGCATGCTGTTGAAAGAACAGATTACGTGTTTAAAGAAAAGATAAATAGAGAAATGATTGGTGATTTATAGAGTGTTAGCGAATGTCTTATGACGTGAATGAATAGAAAAATGCATTCCTTCTTTCATAATTCTCTATTAATGGAAACAATACTTTTCTGAGGAGAATTGTTTAAGGGTATTCTTAAGTCTCCGGCTCAGGATCCTTCATTCATTTAATATTAAAAATATAATCGTTATCTACTGTCATCAATTTTTTCTCACGTAATAGATATGGCATAACTACGTGAAATTTATGCGCATTTATTCTTTATCATTTTGTTTATCTCATTAGCATTCTAATTACGAATTATTTCTTCATGTGTCACTTATTCATCAAGATAAATATTACGAGAGCATTCTGTTGTTCTTATACTGTACTCTCTTTAAGTTCGAAAGAAATCTCTGCAATTAAAAATTCATATACAAGTATAATTTACAGTACGTATACTAAAGTTCGTATATTATAAATAAATTGATTTTATATGATTGGATTGCCCTTTCACTCAAAGATTTCCAAAATAATATTAATTTGATACTCTTCTATTGGATAAAAATCCTGATCGTTTCTTTTAATTAATTAATTTACTCTCCTTTTGCAACGATATTTTTCCACCCGTTAACCAGTTAACTAAAAAAGCCATATATCGAAAAAACATCTATTGGTCACTTTCTTTGCTATTTATTATAGTAGAAAACTGAAATCAAAACATGTCCGAGTCTTTCGGCGATTCAAATATTCAAATACAAAAGTAATCGTCCGGCTGACTAAACCTAGTATAACTGTATTTCTCACTCTCTTTCCCTCTCGTTTTGCGAAAATAGGTATGCAAATATTATATTATATCGCAAATCGCGTAAAAATATCCTCATTCTAAGACAGAATGGACGTTCTTGTCGATACGCTAGATTATTTTTCATCTTTAGCAAATACAGTGCTTAATTTATTCGAGGTAGTATTTTATGGACCGCAAAACCAAAGGTAGCACGAATTTATGAACATTAACGTCAAAAAAAGAATGAATGAAGGAAGGAAGGAATGAAAGTATTTATGCCGTACCTACTCAATTGATGGGGGGAGTGGTTTCCACTTGCGTGAAATGGTTGATATTTTATCGGAATAACAAACAGTTTATTTCAGTACGAGGCCACAGATGAATTGTCGAGTATTGGATAAGAAAAACAAGGCAAAATCCTTCTCCTTTAACCATAAAAGACATTTGCACATCAAAGAGACATCGTAACAGTAAAAAAAAAAAAAAAAAAAATCAGGGATAAAGGTACATATATCATTCACTATATTAAAAGGTGCGATTAATATTCACGTGACCACATCTAACCAATTTTATGATACCGGTAATTCAAAGTAAATGGACTCCATGAAATTATGCCCAAAGTTTAATATTTCGTGGCCAAGACTGTAAAGCTTTTTGATTGAGTATAATAGATCAATTTGCGCTAATAATGTTTAAATGTGTCCCTCATGGTTGCGAAGGAATCGCTTTCTCACCGTCGGCGACATAGAATTAGAGAAAGGATTGGATCATCAATACGTAGTAGAAGATTTTTTAAAATAAGAATGTGATCAAATTATTGGTCAATTCTTATGGATAGGCAAGGTTAGTTACGTGCAAATATTTTCGGATTATCCATTTTATACGAATTATTTTCTTATCGGCATTTTACCCGTTATATACTTAACTTGTGATAATTGGAACTTGGGAAGTTCTCTTATTCGTGCAGTCTCTCTGCCCAATTAACATTCTGAAGCTTTGAAGCAAGATCGAGATGATCAAACAATAACGTTCAAGGCAGGTGATTTCGGTGAAGGAATTGACTCCATGGAACTTCGCGACTTATGAGAAGGTTATTGAGATAATTGTAATCCCATTTGTTGTTTTACAGTATATGGAGAGCACAGCACGGTTATAAGGTCAATCATTAATGTTTTTTTAATTTATATTATAATAGACATAGTACCATACTATTGTTCTTAATTATTTTTTTAACTGAACTTCGTAACATCAGGTAATTACCATGGATTTGTAATGACCGGCTTATGAGCAATGTATTACGGTATACAGTATACGTGCGTATGTATTCTTCCCTTACAGTATGCGTGGAAATTCGTGTAACTATACCGTTTATGAAGTGAGTATGTTTTTTGATTTCGTAACATGCTATTAATGATATTCACGTGAATATCGCATATATTCTAAGATCCACAGTTTTATGGAATTAGAAATTTTCACCAATCCGTGATCATTTCAAATATTCACGAAATCCATTTAGCCCAATTTAATGACATGGATTTTTTTCCGAGATAATCAGGTCATGTGTGGATGGGAGAACAAATGGAACTAATAAAAATTAATAATCTGATCGAATTAATCAGAAGAACTAAATGGTACTTCCCCGGCCCTCGTTATGTAGAAGACCGATGATGATTTAATGGTATCGTCTCTAGAGAGCCCGAGGAGGTAACGAGAATTTTGCACAAAGAAATTGAGATTTATTTCCTATAAGATAACAATTTCAAAAAAAGTATAAAAATTAATCCGCTTATTTATTTATTTATTTTTTTTTTAAAAAAAAAAAATATACGTCGATAATGTGATTAAAAGATACGTAACGTATGGGTTTAAATGATACTGCAATTGGACATTCCATTGTAGCATCTTTATAGAAGGTTTGTGTGTTTATTTCTTTTTATCGTTCTATGGAATACGTAGTTTTCCTTTCTAATTCATATGTCATTATGCAGATGAGAATGAAATGCTATATATTATTGAAGAGAATGTATAGCTGTCAGTCGGAAACACTGCGATAAATGAGGATTCCGTTCGCAAGTCCTTCTGAAGTGAGACGGAAATTCGCCAGATATTTCCTATAATGAGTAATATTATTTATGAATTTTCGATAACTACTATTATGATTTCTTCAGCCACCTTCATATTTAACCATTTGTAAACTGTATCACTTAATATTATAAGTTAGAAGGCTAATATGATGGGCTTTTGGCATAACTCACAACAAAAATACAATTTTGGTGAGACTTTCTCTTTAATAATGACGATATAGACTTTACGCAATTATTTATTAATCTCTTTCTTTTATCCTATTGTAGCTCAAGGATTGATTATGGTCTTTTACAAACTTTTTCCTTGCTCGTGGCTTGCCGTGTAAATATATAGCCTACATCGATTACTGATCCTATTTTACAATTCATTGCAATAGTCATGGGAATCACTCGGTCGTCTTTTTTTGGCTCATGTTTTCTTTATTCCCTTTGCCAATCCAGTTTTCCTTGACCGCGGCATATGATGCGATATTAAACTTCCATTAGAGATACACTGTATCATATTTCTTTGCAAAATCCTTTAAAATAAAAAATAATTTGCAAAATATGTAGTCACATACAATTTTTTAATTCGTATCTACTTGAATGATCGGTCACCCTTGACGCTCATTTTCATTTTTTTTTTTTTTTTTTTTACGGCAAATATCATGTTTTTTTATTGTCATAATACGATGTATTGTCACAGTCACTTTTAAACGCTACATAATGCCAATGTTTTCACGGAAGAGAAATAATTTATATAAGAGGAATATTGTGAACAAATTTTTAATCTGAAATTTTTTTAAAAAAAAATCAGATAATTTAATTAATCAAATAATATCTCTATATACGTAAATTTAATTCTATATTATTAAAGATCACACATTTAAATTGCTAAAAATATAAAACTGAAAGAAAGCAGTTCTTGAAAAATTCTTGGGATGCTCAGTAAAGAAAAAAAACTAAAAACAATATACTGTATGTATAATCAAAACAAATATAAGAAGATACTTACAGTAGTATAACTTAATTATAAAAAATCAACTGGAAGAGCTCAGTTCTTGATAATATCATATTCCAAATTGCTACTAGAAAAAAATAATTAAAAAAAAAAAAAGTCTTGGAGAATTAGAATAATATAAATAGAACTCAAAACAATAAAAGGATTCAAAAAGTAATAAAAAACTGAAAAAAAGAAAATCATTAAAAAATACAAATGAAATTTCCCTTTATAGTTTTAAATTGCAACTTGGTATTAGTTTTAAATACAAGTTCTTTATTTAAAAAACCCCCCTCTCTTCCTACAAATCTATTTTTTTTCTTAAAAAAAATTTTTTTATAATTTCAAAATAAAAGAGAAAAAGTGAACAGAAAAATAAGTTCTTCAAGAGCTCTCAGAAGTTATTATATCCAATTGCAAGCCATTTATAATAAAAACTTTTTAATAAAAGTAACATAAGAATATTAACAAATAATTGAATATGAATTACAAAAAATCTCATCAAAAACAAAAGAAAAAAGCTTACAACTTTAACAATATTATTTAAGTATTAAAAAGTCAAACCACACTATCAATAAAAAAATATCAATAGAAAAATAGATACAGTCAATAACAAATAAGTTTTATAAAGTAAACAAATAGAAAAGGAGTTCAAAGAAATACAGTATATAAAAATCAAATAGATCAATCAAAACATATAATAATATCAGAGAACTAATTTATTAATAAATAATATGGTGGTTTTTTTAAGATAATAACTCTACTAAAAGGATATATAAAAAAACTTAATACAAAAATATAAAAAAGTAAAGTCAAGTAAACAAATATCAAGAAATTAATCATAAGAAATTATATAAAATTAATAAATTAAACAAGTCAAAAATCTTATAATTTTTAATAAAAAATTGTAATATATAAGTAAAAAAATAAAATAGATATTATAGAATAAATATAAATAAAAAAATAATCTATTTAATCAAAAGCCTTAATTTTTTATTAATCTTATTATAATTTATAGCAAAAAAAAAATAAATATAAATATATAATTATTGTTTTTAATAATTAACAAGCTCTCAATAAAATATCTAACTTAAAGTATGTAAAAAAAACTTTTTGGAATTTTTTAAAATACATATTTTTGTTTATAAATTAATAAAAAATTATTTAAATTATTTAAAACTT
>CAJVPT010003972.1:0-14249 GCA_910592055.1 Acaulospora colombiana
TATAGTATTTGTTCTTTGTCTAGTTTATTAATGGTATTCTTTTTAATTGTACTGATGAATTCGTCTAGTGGTGTGGTATGTGTTGTGTCAGAAAGAGTTATATTAGTTTCTGTTATTGTTTCTATAGTCACTCTTTTCTTCCAGAATGAGCTTGATTCTTCTTGTGGATCAAATTCTCTCCTGGTATACCTTGATTGGACTGGTGCTTTTTAGGAGTGATTATTCCATCACCTTTCTCTTACCCTATTCTGGTTACCTGTTTTCTCCTTGATTATGTTTATTCTAGTATTTAATCGCTTGAGATTATTCAGGATCTGGCACAGAGAATCTTGATTGCTATCACTTTTTGGATAAGGGCTTGTGACCTATTATGCAAACTTCTTCTTCTATTATAATAATTGATTGGTTCTCTGTTACTACTGGTAACAAAGTGTCTAGGTATATCTGAAGTCCCAGCTATATAGTTGCTGCCTTGGAAGTTGTGTCTTCTTCCTTTTGCCTTTTTTCCAAGGTCTGTCCTTTTCTGTGAGTTGTTTTCAGTTTCTGGGTCATCCTCGGATGTTATATACCAGTTTACTCTATTGTTGCTTCTGATATTAGTTTAACCTAGTTGTCTTGAGTGCAGTTTAATATGTGTTGTTTCAGGATAAGCTGTCTCTTTGTTATAATCACTACTCTTTGTTTTGGTTACTTCTTTGTCATGCACTATGTCTTTCCTGAAATACTCTTTAACACTCCAGCTGAGTTTGTAACCATATATAGATATATGTCATCTCAGAGCCTTGTGCAGATCTTTTGCTACTGCAAAATAGACTACTGCATATCCTCTTCTTTTCAAAGTAAAAGTGTTTCTTGATATATAACATGCTTTGGTCCCTACATGTTGTGTTGCCCTTGCTATAAGATTTGTGAAGGTATTGTGAATACTATACAGTCATAAAAATTGATTGTTACAGTTTTTGAAAATGTTATCGACTTCATGGTTATTTAGTTCATATTAAATAAAAATTGCTCTAAAGGTATCTACTTTGATATGAATAAACTATCTATCCTCCAAGTCTTGCTGATTTGTAATGAGTCATGCTTTGATTCTCCTTTGAGAGTAAGAGTAGTTGTAAATATGGATACTCATAACCTTTCCATGTTTTTGTAAGGCAGCCTTCATTTCTTGATGAGTATGACTACGGTCAAGATCTATCAATGTGACAACTATTGTCTTGTTTACTTCTTCTATTACCTCTTGTTTAAAGAATTTCTTTTCTGGTAATAAGTATGAAGTTTTCCATTTCTTTGCTTGTATAGGAATCAAGATAAAGTTTTCACCTTCTTTTTTATTAATCTTCTCTATACATTGTAAGGTATCTTCCATTTCCTCAAAAGTAAAAGTTGTCCAGATATTATCATTGAGAAAGTCTTTTTTGAATGGTAGTATGTCTTTAGGTAGACTCAAGACACCTTATAAATAGCCTAATCATTCTTTTTCTGTATCTCCTGATATTCTGAAGGTAATGATTCCAACCTTGAATTCTTCCTTTTTGGTGATATGAAATGGATTTAAACTGGATGGCTTGAGTCTGTTTCGTGTATTGTAGGAAATTTGTTCCACTATGTTTTCTTCTTCAACTCTTTTTTGAATTTTTACCATTTCAAGTTCTTTCTTCAGCTCTTTTTTCATGTTCTTATTACACATTTCAACTTCAATGTTATTTGAAATTTCAATATTGATTGTTGATTGAACTTCCATGTCTTCATTTGGAGTGATGTTCTTAACTGAAGTTGAGTTTCCTAATATGGAGTTTATAAACTCATCCTTGGTATGAAAATTTACTGGAATATAGAGGGGATGATTATTTGTGAAGATATCTTGCTCCAAGATGCGTCTGACTTTTTCTTTCAAGAAAGGTACTATAAGATCTTTTTCTCTTTTTTGACCTTGTGCCATAAGTATAGGATGTGTGTTTTAAGGTCTTTGCTTTGATAAATGTAGTTGGATCTATATTTAAAATTTTTGCAAGAATACTATCAAGTATTGAGTATTTTGTTGGTCTTGGTATCTGATTAAACTTGTTTTGTGTAGTGAGAGTGTTGAAGATGATTTGGGTAATCCATATCTCTTTTCTCTGGTCATGTTTCTCAGCTATTCTAACTATTGTATTGAGAATGTATAGCTCTCTCTTCTTGGCAATTTGCATGATTCTCCATTTCTTTGTCATATTGGTCATATGTAAAGAAGGATAAAATACTGATTTGTTGTTTTGTTTATCCTTAATTTGTTTATTTGTTTATATTTAGCAAGGTATGTGGGATTGATTGTTTGTTGTCTTGTTTGGTATCTTGTTTACTTGGATGAGTTGTTGATCCTTCCTGTTTAGTTCTTATTTATATTCTGGATTTGATGTTGATCTTCTTTGTTATGAAAAATCAGTCGTTTATTTGTAGACACTTAATAAACCTTGCTATGTTGTTTTAATTCTAAATTGTTTGATGTGTATATATTCGTGTAACTTGTTTTGATGTTTAGGCAGGTATGTATAGAATTAGAGTACTCTACTGTTTAGTTCTTATAAACCTTTAATGTCCTTTTGGGCTTTGCAAGCTTTGAGTTTTTCTGATTTATTAGGAGGAACTATTGTTTGTAAACTTCCTTCTAGTGCCTAGAAAGATGTAAACCAACACTGGCCTGGCTAGAAGTTGGGGAGTTGATATTGGACTCTCCTAAGCTTACTGTGAATCAGCTTGCAAATGTGTTTTTCTTCCCTTGTAAAATAAAGCTAGTATAATGCTGTACTACCAAAACTTCTTTTAATCGATAAAGTAATCTCTTGGGGCAATGGTTGGATGTTCTAGTTTGTTGTTAAGTCTTGAATCTTTGAGGAATAAAATGTTTTTAGGCTGGCTTTTCTTTTCCAAGAAAATTAATAAAAAAGGAAATTTTTAAGGAAAAAGGGGATCAGTAGAAAGAGTTTTTTTTTTTTTTACAATTGCAAGAAAATAATCAAGATCACAAATATATAAGTTCCTTAGATAGTTAAGAAGAAGAAAAATATCTCAGAAGGGTTGTTTTCTAATGAGAGGAGAATTTTTAACAAATGTTCTTTGGAAGATATGAAATAATTTTATTTTTCTTTTTTCTTTTTCTCTTTATATATGTACATTTGTATATTTTTAGATATCTCTCTTTCTTTTATTTTCTTTTTCCCCTATTGTAGTTTCTCGAAATCAATTTCTTGAAGAATAATAGGTAGTAACAATTTGCCTATATTTATGGATAAGTTAGGAGAGTTTTTATTCAAAACTTATTCCAGAGTGAAATATTGTCCCCAAGGTTACACATAAAGGCTTAAGCTTATTTGAAAATTGAAAGCTGTTAATGAATAAGTCAGTATGAGATTTAGCTTAGCCATGATATAATTATCCAATGTATCTCTATTGATTTTCTTAAAGATTATTAAACACATTATGCTAGCCTAACCATAGGTTTAAAAAAAAAAAAATACTATAAAAATATTATATAGCTATCTCATATATTCACAATTTTATATAGTACTAGTTCAAACTTTATTGGTTAATTTTTAATAGGATGGAAATAGGGCATGAGATGTGTTTACACTATTAAATTAATTTGATTAATATAAATAATCTTAGTATAAATAATATGTATATTGCTACTTAATTCAAATAAAATAAGGTTAAATCAGTATTCAAAAAAATTTATAATAAAAAATTATTTTGAAAAAAAAAATCAATATTATAATATTTAAAAGCTAATTATTTTTTAAATAAGTTATTATAGAGTGGTATATAATAAAACAATTTATTTTTTTTCTTTTAATTATATAATCTTTTAAATTTTTTATTTTTTATTTTCTAAGAAACTTTGTTTATTTCAATTTATACTTAAATTTTTAAATAGTATAATTCTTATTAAAGGTAATTAATTAAATAAAATATATTAATTTTGAAAATATAAAAAATTTTTTATTAGTTATACTTATATTTTTTATAATATTATTAATTAAAAAAAAGTTTTGAAAGAATTTATTTTAAATAACCAAGTTTTTGAAAAACTATTATGATATTGAAATATAAGTAGTAAATAATATAAATTATTGATTTTTATATATTATTAAATTTCTTAGATAATAAAACTAAAAATTTTAAAACTTATTTTAGTTAGATAAAGTTTTTAAAATGATTTTTTTATTTTAATTAGATAAATTCTTTTATAATATTAATAATTCTAATAAGTGAATCTATACAATAATAGAGAAATAAGTTTCTTGAAAATTTTCTTGAAGTTTTTTACTTAAAATAATCAAGTTTTTAAATATTACAAAACTAAATAATGTATCTATTATCAGAGGTCATATGGGTGACACAATTTACATATAATGATCTGAAACCTAAAAACTTGAAGGTTTGGTATGAAAGATTGAGTGTTAATGTTATGAAATAAGAAACTATGGATTGAGGCTTGGGTATTGATAAGGGAATTATGTGTATCTGACAAAGTATAGAAAGTTTGGCAAAGTTTGGGATTAGTATAACCTATTGTAAAGTAAATAGTCCATTGTTAGTTAGAAAAGTATAAATAGCTTACTAGTATAAGCTGAGAAAGTAGTGATGAATGTGTTAAAAAAATAGCATTTATTGTGAATAGAGATAAAAGTTAGTATTATAGTATATAAAAGAAACAGAATACAAATAAAGAGACACTTATCCTCAGCTAAGTCAATCATCATGTATCTGCCTTTTCTAAGTATTCTTTATAGGAGACATTCTTTTTAAAAGAAAGTTATTAAACAAATAAAAAATAATTTAAATAATTTTTGAATTAATTTTTTTTCTCTATTTTTTAATCTTTAAAAATTTATTTTTTTTTAGAATAATTAATAATAATAAATTAATAATAATATTCTAGTAATTAAAAATCGAATATTAAACTATTAGAAAAGTATAAGAATTTTTTTAAATCTGACTTAGAGTATCTAATTGAAATTTCATTCTATTTGATCTAAACTAGCTTAATATAATTTTTGTATTTTTTAAGTAATGTGATCCTTTAACTAATGAGTTAATCATTATATAGAGTTTATCACTTATTAGATGTTTACCTAATGTTTCAATAATACATGCCATGATGACATGATTGCAGGTCAAATATATATATTCTTGACGAATTGTTTGCCTTCAAGATGCATAATTATTGTTAAAGTCTTTAAAAATGGGGTTTTCATTAAAAAGTAAAAATAGGTGATATGGTTTTAATTAAATATATTAAATTTATTATCAACGAACGATTTGATTTTTCACAAGCTAATTAAAATCGATAAATTAATCTTATAAAAAATGTTAAATGATTTATATTTTTATCATAAATACGTGCACATACAAAATTGATTCTTTTTTTTCAATGAAATGTCACTTAAATTTTGTGGATTATGATATAATTAAATCGTGAATTTGCGAATCTACGTTTAATAATGGCAATAAATATTCGATTGAATTCAACAAACAATGAGGATAAAACTCCTTTAACCAACTACCTCTTTATATTTGCTATTTAGTAATTACGGGATTATATACAGTATATCAGTTTTGAGAATTCAGTGAATAGAAGTTCGATTTTATATTACGCAATCCCAGTCGTTTTTACTGCATGATTTTTCATCTCATATATTGACAAGAATTTGTGAGCAACACTATCTGTTAAACACCGTACATAATTAGGTGATGAAAATACAGGACATAAATTCTGTAAATATACAATAAACCAACCAAATTATTAGAATGTGCGTAAAAAACAACAATATACAATATCTAAATTTTAGTATTCGGATATGCTTAAACATCAGCCACGGACGTCTATGATTTACCCAACACGCGATCCAAGTTAAAAGCGGCTATAAATAAAAATTCTTTAGCATTATTTTTTTTTTTTTTGACAAAGTACAGCTGAAATTTTGAAATGATACCTACCGCTAATAAAGGCGATATGAGTAAACGCCTGCGGAAAATTACCCAGCAACTCGCCACTCTTTGCAATCTCCTCGCTAAACAACATCAAATTATTGGCGTATTTGATTATCTGCTCAAATATGAATTCGGCTTTTTCCAACAACTCCTTATCGTATTTCCCGGCCCGTGTTAACGCTTCGACCAACCAGAATGTGCACATGGAAAATGAGCCTTCAGAACCATCCAATCCTAAAATTTAAGTTAAAGTCAGATCTGAAGGGAAGTATCATGTGAACACTTGTAAATTTTTTTGCTAGTGTTTACCATCATCCGTGTCCGATGTGTTATATCTGAATACAAGATTGTTGACAGTCAATCCTCCTACGTAAATTATATATATCAATACAAGATTTAAACTTTCACCATTGCAAAGTTTCTATTCAAACCTTTATCGGGGGGCAGCATAATTTGCTTAATGGTGTTTAACAATCTTGGATCAGTCGGACTAATGAAAAACACCATTGGCATAATTAAAACGGAAGAGTCCAATACTTCTTTTGACTCGTAAGATTGGGTGAATATTTTTCGCTGAGGGTTCCATGCCTCTGTCATGATGTCCTCGTAAATTGTGTCACGGACTTTTAACCATTTATCTCGATCAGGGCACGGAAGCACACGTTTTTCCGACAGTCTCAGTCCTTTTCATTATTTGATGGAAATGACTAAAAAAAAAAAAAAGAAGAGAATAGCCTAACATATTATTCATCAATATTAACTCACCTCTGTCGACAGCCACCCAGCACATGATTTTAGAATAAGTGAAATTCATTTTCCTCCCTCTAACCTCCCAAATGCTCATGTCCTTTACCATCCAGTTATCACACACATAATTCACCAACTTCCTGATAATCAACCACATATCATAAGAGATCGGACTGCCATATTTATTATACAAATACAAGGCGTCCAGGAGTTCCCCATAAATATCAAGTTGCAAGTGGTCGTATGCTCCGTTTCCTATGCGCACCGGAAGAGAACCTCGGTATCCATCTAGATGATCAAGTTCTATTTCCTTTAGTTCTTTTTGACCCTCGATGGTGTACATTATGTTTAATGATCCGTCTTCATTCTATGAGAACCATCAGTCTACTAAAACAATAATGGCAAGTGAAAGTCAGAAAGAAATTTTTCTCTCACCAAATCATGACACCTCTCCTCCATAAATCTGACATAATTCTTTGCTTCTTCGGTCATTCCTAGTCTCATCAATGCGTAAACTGTGAATGCTGAATCTCTAATCCACATATACCTGTAGTCCCAATTTCTTAAACCTCCAATCTCTACGAAACAGAATTCATAGGAATGTAAATAACTGGTTTCGATTCTTGAACGACAATGAGGCATCTTGCCACCGCTGCTACCAACCTTCCGGGAGCCCAAAAGTTGGAGCTGCCACTACCGCACCTGTCTACGAAATCACATTAAAAACCTAAGCATAGATAAATACCCGAGAATTGGAAAACCATGAATGTTATATTCACCGGCTCATAGGTCAACAATTTCAATGTCAATGCACTCCTATGCACGAATTCTCTCCACCTTCCTACATAAGTTGATTGCGATATCCATGATTGCCAAAAATTTAGAGTCTCTCTGAACATATTCTTTAAAAATTGATAACTAATCGCGGGATCCAGAACTTCAACATTTGTGATATCGCTGTTAACCGGAACTTGTCTAAATATGAAAACCACCTTTTGTCCCTCTTTCAATGCAAAATCTGCCATCACGCCTGGTCCCTTAAGTCCCTCTCTCTCGATCGTTCTAAATTCAATGCACGGAGGCTCCATATCTTTACCGTCTATTACAAATCTAAGATCCATTTGTAGACTTTTTGAAGAAAATACAACTCTTTTATTTCCTACGTACTCGTGTACGTCTCCTTTTTTTGATGAAGTAACTTCATAATCAACAATTTCAGTCGTATGGGAGTCCATCGCATAATTGAACGCGGGAAATAGTTCGAGATGGAAGGCAGATTCTCCCCTAACGACCTCGACATGACGAATTAACCATGGAAGTAATTGTTTTGGGGCGGCACGGTGACTTTTTTCAGGAATGTGCATAAAATCAGTAACTTCGCCAACACCTTTATCATCAAGGAAACGCGTCAGTAGAATGTTGGAGTTTGGACAATACTGTTGTTTATTGCTTTTATATTCAGTTTGAGCTATTGAAAAGTGACCTTTTTTGGAGGATTGAAAATAAAAATAAAAAATAATAACATGATTATTGATGACGATTAATAAATAAAATCAAGAATCCTAAAGAGAAAGTACAATTTTAATGAGGATCCCTTACCTCCCTATATAATAATAACAATAGCATTTGAACATGAATTCCTCGATGTTAATTAGAAAATCGACTGTGTTACCTTCTTATGATCTAACAATTTGACAAAAATTGAAGGGCTATCGAACTTTGGATAGCACATGAAATCTATCGACCCATCTATGCCACATAAAGCGACTGTACGTAAATTTCCAATCAATCCATAATTCTCTATTGGCAAGTACTCCCTTTTTGAATCAAAAGGGATAATTACTAAATGGAAAGAATAGCGTAATTAAACTCGATAGGAAGATACCTTTCGTAAGGGTTAGAAGAATTATAATTCTCGGCAAAGGAAGAGTCCATTTATTAGTTGTATAAGTTGCCGTAACAGGATTTGGCATTTTATCGATTTTTCGTTGAAATAAATTGCCGTTTCGGTACGTATATCCCTAATTACACATACGTATGTACTGTACGTATTCTGTACTGCATACGTATCTGATATGAAAATCTTTTTTATTTACACAATCGTGCATTGCACGTACAGTACATTACGTACTACGATATGATTCCCTTTGGTCTTATAATTTTATTATACTCTTTCTTTCATTTATAATCATTATCCTTTTGTTTTTGGTCTATTTGACAAAGGAACAATTTGTTGGAATTCTGAAAACTTTAGAACCATCACTTTTGTATTCGTTTTTAAAATTGCGTAATCTTGATTGACAATACGTCGTTACACTCGCATGTGTATGGTACGTGTGATTGATGTGTCACCATAATGCTTATACGTACGTGCTTAAGTATTTGCTTAGTAAAAAAAATTATAAATAATGTCTCTTCTTCCGCCGGAAATTTTGGAGAATATCTTTAACCACATTGGGATTTCAACCTTGCACTCTTGCATCTTGGTGAACAGATCATGGTGTCGAGTTGCGATTCATATTCTTTGGAGTCAACCGTTTAAACGGGTGTGGAAGTTTGGCAGAAAAGATTCACGAAACTGTTTAACAAATTCAACCAAATTGTTACTCTGTTATTCAAAATTCTTTGATTTTCACGAAAGATCCGCTTTGAAAGCTTGGTATATTTATTTTCCTGAATCCGCCGTCGACACGACGCCACTATTCGAATATCCATTTTTTTTAAAAAAACTAGACTATGTTAGTTTTATTTTTTCCATTGAGAGATTCATTAAGTACTATCTCTCGACGTTCCTTTGTAAGAAGTATGAGAGAGATTGGAGTAGTAAACTTGAGACTTCCACCAATTCACCAAATTTGAAATTTTTTAATCCTAACACTCGGTCACAAATGAAATCAAAGAGTAGCCCATTCTTTAGTAAGGGTGACATGAAGATACATAGCACCAGGAAAAATAGATATCGACGGATGGTTAAAGCCCAGACCACCGTGCTAGCTCAATTTTTCTTGAGGCTATTTATTAGAAAGGGTTCGGTGCTGACCAAGTTGAAATTAGTATGCCCCGAGTGGAATACACAAGATTGGCAACAGACTTGCAAGTACGCCGCGTTGATGAATTCTACCGATATTTTGAAGTATCTGGGAACTATAAAAAAATTAAAAGTTGGCGATTTGGCCTATAATATCAAACAATCTAGACTGTTGGGCGAATTGGCCATCACTTGCAATAATCTAGTAAGTCCCTTTACTATCGCTGTTCCCGTATTCCGCAATTTCACATTTAATATCAATTTAACGTATTATCATGACAATGTATTAATTGAAGAAACGCCTTGATGTCTCATTCTACCGAACCACCACTCGAAAAAAGCATATCCCAGGCGACGACCTGGCTTCACTGATCTTGTCTCAAAATTCTCTATCACACTTCCGGTACAGAGGTATTTCCGAAAAGTTGGCGACTTATTCTTTGACAACTCAAACTTCGTGCCTGAAGTACATTGAATTTGACAAGACAAATTTCAAGGGTGATAGCACTGTATTCTACTGGATTGCACAATGTGAGGTGCTAGAATGCCTCGTTTTTAAGTTATGCAGATATATTGAAAAGGACATGCTCGTTCCAATGTTTAAGAATGATGCTTTGATAAAGCTGAATGAAGTACAATTGAGTATAGGGATGAGAAGTTCTTACGAATGCGAGGGACTGGAGGAGTGGATTAGGTGGAGGAAATTCAACGAATGGGAGCATCATAATTTATATGATAATGGCTTGAATTGGACATATACTGTTTATAAGGCTTGTGCGAGACCGATGTTTAGAATTAAGCCCGTGAATTTTTAACAAAGCACACGATCAATTTATTACAGGAAGTAAACCTGTAGTTATTAAGTATAATTTTTTGAAAATTTCTGTTCATTGCTGTTAATATTGATATCAAATTAAAAGAAGGTTACCTTGAACAATTATCATAGTTAGAACGCGAGATGCGAAATATATTATTATAATCAAGGTAAAATCACAAAAGCAATCAAAAGCTTTTGTCAATTTACACAAGATAAAGTTATTTTAATATAATGAAGATATGGTGTATTTACGGTGTATAAACATTTATTTGGTCAGGTCCATGTGCAGTACTGTTACCGTATTTTATTATTGTTATTAATTGGCTACTTAAAATTAATTTCATTAAATTTCCTATGCCGTTGAAATCCAAAATGTTTATTAATTCATTGGCTTATGGCACTACTCTGCAGTTAAATTACTGTATTCCTCGGCAAACAGTACCCCTTTGCGAAAGTAACCAGCGACCGTCACAATCCATTTTTAAAAATAATAAGACCACCCGAGGTATATTTAGTAATATACTGTAACTATCTTAAATATAAGGCAGAAGTGTTGGTTTACAGTACTTTGTACAGTTGACCGAAATTATTTATTTTATATTTATTTTAATTTATAATAAAACAATCGATCAATTATTTAAAGATATATAAAAAAAAATTATTTTATTTCTAAAATTTTATATTTCTAAATTTTTCACCATATTTTGAATTCTTGAATATGCAATCCATACGCAACATCGGTTGTAAAAAAAAATTTTTTTTTTTATTCAAATCTCATTGTTGATAAAAAAATATTTTGTTTCATATAATTTATTAGATGATGAGTAATCGATAATATTAAATTAAAAAAAAATAAATAATATATCTAATTGTGGTTTTTCAATATTTCAGATATCGTGATTCGATATAATTTTATGGAAAAAAATAAGTCCTTATTATAAATTATATTATGGATTATATTATTAACTTATGAGTACTTAATAAGATTTGATATATCAATAATTAATATTAGAATTCTAAACTTTCGTAATTTTTAAAAAAAATTTTATTAATTGAAAGCAAGATTTTATATTACAAGTTATTCTAATTTTATTTTGAAATATCTTAATTTAAAAAAAAAAACATTTTTTTTTTCCTATACTCACTTAACATATTAATTAATAATTAATATACAATATGATATCTATTTATTCATATTACATTATTAAACTTTTTAAAATAAAAAAAAATAAATATACATATTATTTTAAGTTTAAATTAAAAAAAAACTATTTAATATAAAAAAACAATTAAAACAAATTTATAATATTCAATATTTTTTAATAAAATAAATCAATTATTAAGAGTTAATAAAATAATTATAACAATTAATAAAAAATTTTAATGATAAATTTATTTAATATATTATTTTTTTATTTATTATAGATTAGTATAAATTTTTATTATTTTATATTAATTTTTTTAAAAAAACTAACTTATTTATATTTTATTTAATATTTATAGATAGAAAGATTATTTAGAAATAATTTTAATTTATATATTTTTTTATATTATTTAAAAATTTACAATTATATAATTATATAAATTAAATAAAATACTTGTTTTATTATTAAAAAAAATTGTTCATTTAAGTAATTTTCAATTTTATTAAAATTGATAAAAATTGAATCAAACAAATAAATGGTTTTTCTTATAATTTATACTTTAACAATAATTAAATATATCATTTTTTAAAAAAATTATTATATATATTAAATAAATTATTTATGATTAATTTATCATTACTTACTAAAAAAAATTAATCATAAATTGATATATTTAATATAATAAAAAAAATAAAACTAAATTTTAAAACTTTAATTATTCTTGATATTTAATTACTTTAAATTTTTTGAAATAAATAATTTAAATTTATTAACTATAAAAAAAACTATAATTATAATAAAATAAAAATTTAACTTATTGATTTAATATATTACTTCTTTTATTTTTAATTTAATATCTTATAATATATTTAAAAAATATTAATTTTTAAATATATTAAAAACAATATTAAAAATATGTTCAAGGTTTATAACATCTAGAAAGATGTCCAAATCTCTTTTGCTCAATAAAATAAAGTTTCAAAAAAACACAAAAACTGATTACATCTAAAATATGCAATGTAAAATATGTCATGTCAGTAATTTCACAACAACAAGCTCACATGACAAATATAAACTCCAAAACAAATATATTTTATTTACAATCTCTTACATTATATCTATTTTTTATTTGATAAAAGTCAATCACCTTCAAATAAGATCTGTGACAGCAAAACAACAACAGTTTATTTTGATAACACGTAAACTTTAGACTATATCATCTACCAAAACAGTCAATAAGTTTTTCTGCATCACGTGATCTAAACATGTTAATGAAAAGACATAGGATTATTCAAGTAATAAAAAAGAGAAAAGCATATACTATGGATATACAGATTCAACTATCAAACAAATTTGACCAACATAAAAAACTGTAGACAACACAAGCTATTTTTAATATAACTGCTATTCCAGAAACTATGCAGGTCCTTGCTCCTAAATCAAACAGATACTCAATCCTGGATAGTATTATCACTCAAATTCTAAATGTAGATCAGACTAACTTTGTCAAAGCTACAATTCTTAAGCAATATATTCTAGAGGAGATTATAAAAAGTTTAAAGGAGATAATATCGTAGAACAATTTGCCTATGAGACAAAAAATAGACCATCTCCTTCCAACATTAATCCCTTTCATATTAAAGAAAATGGCAAATACAAAATGGGAATTCTTATATCTAGGCTTTTAGGAGAATCTGAAAATGAGAAAATTAAATATCTTCAAAATGCACTAAGTCTATCAAAAGACTTTCAACTCTTTAGAAGGATGTTCTTAATAGAAACGCTTGAATTACGTTCTGCTGTGAGAAAGAAGAAGATGCATTGCAATGCCTAGAAAAAATCAATAAAAAAAGAAGGTGAAAACTTTATTGTCATTCCTTTGGAGGTGGAAAAATGAATGAACTCTAAGAATATAATTCATAAAAAGATTCTCCAACAAAAAACTGAAAGTGACAAGTTTTCATTAGTAGTTACCTTAGTTTATATTGATCGAAATTACTTATGTCAAGAGATTAAAGCTGCCTTATTAAAATATGAAAATACAATAAATATTCATATTTATAATTATTTACATTCTCAAAGAAAAATAAAAGTTTGCATTATATCTCATCAACAGTTCAAGAATTTAAAGGAAGAATAGATGATTCATATTAATAAAGAAAATATTAGAGCTGCTTTGTAATGAATCCACGCCTGCCCTATTAATTCTGTGTAAGTATACATGACTCTGTGTGACTATGAACCTGAAGTCCACCCTGTCTACTATTTTTGGGCTCTCCGCGTAACATAATCCAAGATCATCTTTAGCGATCCCGGGCTGAGTGCCTTTCATTATAGTCAATTTGTCTTATTTCCCCAGAATAGAAATTAGCCCCGTAAACAGTAGTAGCGTAAATCAATAGATTTCTTTTATTATTATTATTTTTCTTCTTGTTTTTTTTTTTAAGTTATATTATAACCCTATAAGTCTGGACATCTGTTATGTCAAGATTTATGTATTTTTAATTATTGTATTTATAGATTTATTTATGTTATTTTA
>CAJVPT010003973.1:0-14249 GCA_910592055.1 Acaulospora colombiana
ACCAGGTAACAATTGGTTTTATTGTAACCATGTACAGTAGACACATGGGAAAAATGTCTGTAATACAATCTTTATTTAACAAAGTAATATGTATTTGTATATAAACTCAATAAAATAGGCAATGTTGCATGTTTATAAAAAAAAAAAAAAAAATTAATTAAATTATAATAATATAAATTATATATTATATTTTATATTATATTTTGTATTATTCATAATTTATAAATATAACCTCAATTCAAAAAAATTCATATATAAGTTTATCAATTTTTTTTACTTTATTGTTGATAAATAGTTGTCAATTTTTTAATAAATAGTTAATAAACTTTTAATGAATAGTTATCAAATTTTTAATAAATAGTTGATAAATTTTGGACAAATTATTTATAAATTAATAATAAATAATTTTGTGATAAACTTTTAATAAATTTTTGTTGAATTTTTTGACAAATTATTAATATACCAATTTTTGTAATATTTATAGCTAAATTATATAGTTACTGAATTATTTATATCATTTTTTATCAAATTGTTTATTTTTTTTGTTAAATGTTATATGAGTGATAATATACTAAATAATTTTTTTTTTATTAGTGTAATCTATTAATATTAATATTAAAAATAGGAGAAAAATTTTTGATTTAAAAAATTTTATATATATCTTTTTACTTTAACCAACCTGATCTGTAATAAAAATTGCTAGACTACAATATACTATTAAATTATATTTTTTTTAATAAAAAATTGAGGTGTGAATAGGTTCCTGTATTTAAATATAGTACTTTAAGCTAATAAAAATCAATAATTTATTTTAATATGAATTAATTTAAATCTATAAAAATAAATTATACATTTTAATATAAATCAATTTAATTTATTAAGTTACAGTATAAAAAAAATAATAAACAGTATTAATATAGGATATCTTTCATAAAAATATTTATTTTTTTTTTAAAACTCTAGATCAGACTAGGTATATGTACTTTATTAAATGTTTGTATACTATATATTTTAAATGATTCGCTAAAGCTAAGACTTTACCTAACTCGCATATTCTGTTTTGTCTTAATATATCAAAACTCTAAGTACAACTTCAGAAGTGATTTATCGCTACATTAATGGTTCAGGTGAATACTCTTCCAATCTTTAATATAATTGTCCACAGATCACCACTGCAAATTACCATCCTTTGTTTTGACTAAGCTTAAAACCCAACCACTTCATTTCATAAGTAATACCTTTGAGTAAAATTTCTTTCAGGCTTTCATTTTCTTGGGATCCTTTCTCTAATAGAGAATCTTTACTTTTGGGAACTAATAGTTTTAAGCTGTGTGTGCCTGAGAGTCGGTTGATTTTTTTTACTCTGTGGATCTCCTATGAATATTCTTATTCGATTATCTTCTCACATATTTTGTTTCAAATCTTTTTCCTTAATTGGTTGTAAACTTTTTTTTGTATTTTTGATATCCATATTCTTGCCTTATTACACCAATTCTTTTTTCATGATATTTCAGATCTGCCATTTTTAAGATTAGTTCTCTCCTTACTAGCCCTGTATAAAAGCTTAAAGTGTCCTGACTGGTTTTTGAGGTCTGTTCTACCAGTTTGGTAATTCATTTATCTACCTCAGCCATTTCTTCTTTGTCATAGATATTTAACCTTGTATGTTTTTCTTCTGTCTCTTTTTTTCTCTCTTGTAAGAGCCCTCTGAAGTCTTTAAGGATCCCATCTTATTCTTTATTCCATGCTTTCTGTAATTGTTTTTTGTATACTAGACACTCTAGTAAATGTTTGAAAGGTTCACTTTGCTTGCTACATGCAATACACTTTACTTGTTTGTAAAGATTGGGCCTTCTAGTTGCCAGCTTGTTCAGAGTTGATAGCTCATCATTCATTAGTTTTATGAGAAAGCTTTTTCATTGCATTTGTTTAAAGGAAGTGTCCCAGATGTATTCTTCTTTCATTCTTTCTCATACAAGGTCCCAAGTATAATCTTGCTATTCTATAATTTGGTGGCTCCATCTTTTTTCAGTTCTATTTTGTTGTGTCCACTGGAAGGCAGTTGTTTTATTGTTTACTTTTTTGACAAATTGTTTTATTGGACCATCTAGCGTCTTTTCTTACCATCTAATTTCTGTGATAATCTTGTATAAGATCAGTTCTTTCCATTCTATTGCTGGGAGTTTTAGAGCTTCTTTGACTAGGACATTTGCTTCTTTATTGTGGGGATCATTGGAATGTGCCTTAACCTTGATAAATTATAGGTTTATAATCTTTTTCTTTACCAATTCTAACATTCATACCCACAGGGACCAGTTTTTTTTCTTTAACCATCTTTTGTGAGTTTGCTTTGGATCTTCTCTTTCTATTGTTTTTCACTTGAAGATATAGGCCTGGCTATCTGTATAGATTTCCACGTCACTACCCACTAGAACTACCAGAAGTATTGTGACAATTGCTACAAGTTCAGCCCATGTTGAGGAGGATCAACTGTCTATTTCTGTCTGAAATCTACTTTCTTTACCCATATCTCCTATCTGAATCCATGCTACTCCCATTTTCATTTCTTTTTTTCCATAATTAATAAGTGATCCATTAGAGTAGAAGATTAGTTTTTTAACATTGAATTTCAGGTTACATTGAAGTATTTTTATTAAATGGTCCTGATATACTCCTTCTATAATATTGTCTTTAATAATGACCTCTTCCCATCTTTCGATATCTACTCAATTCACTATATTAGTTGGAGCTAAGGTTTGAGGGTTTGAATCCATATTAGTAACCTTTTCCATTGTTCTTTTTAGTGATGCCTTAAAGTAGTAAATTGTTAGTTCTTGAGCTCTTTTGATTGCCTTTCTTGTATTGAGATATGAAACTTCATATAGATCTTTCATATTTTCCTCTAATATATATCCCCCTTCTTGTTTTGTATCCTCTGGGTATCCTGGATATCTTGTTAATATCATTATTTGAGTATTATTATTACTATAATAGTTAAAGTATTCGACATTAACTTTGTGTCCTACTTTTGTCTGTTATAGTTTTCCCTAGATTATGTTATGTCTAGCTTTCTTTGTAATCATCTATAGTTTTTTTCATTTGTCACATTCTGGATTAATTGCAATATATTCTGGTTCTCACTTTGTCTAATCTCTTTTTCACGTACTTATGAGTTGATCTATTCTATTACTTGGAAGAATTTTGATTAAAGCTTGAAACCATTCAGGAATAGGACCTTTACTGGTGTTCTGAAGTAGTTGGAACATTCACCAATCTCTAATTTCTTCAGTAGCTTGATTAATTAGCTGGTCTATATACAGCAGTTTATTATTTCTTAGTGATGGCATGGCTTTTCTATATTCTTCTAATATAAGGTATTTCTTAATTAAACTATTTCCCTTATTTCATTCAAAGATTTCTTGCTATTTTTAACTGTAAAAGGTTATTCCTATGTCTTTAGCCAACTTCATTACTTGAAGCTTGAAGTTTCCTCTATCTGATAGGTGATTCACATAGTTATATGTTAATAGTTTAAGTGGTTCCCAATTCTTTATCTGTACTTGTTTAAGTCGAATAATTGTTGCGATTCCTGCAGAACCAGAATTATTTAGTATATTACATAATCCTATTATTTGGCTTTCTTGCTAAAGCATCCAGATGTTTTTCAGATTGTGAATCTTTGGATGATGTATTATGCTATTAGGTATGGATCTACATATGATACTCTTGTTTTTGAAAAGCTTTCTATATGCTGTCATTAGAGTGTTGCATATTTTCCAAAGTAGTATACTATGCTGCATCCTAAATTTTATTCTTAAAATTAATACCCTGTTTAGAATATACAGGGTTTGTTTATTTGTTAATTTCTTGCTTTTAAGAGCTCTGGTCACTATGTTGATCTCTTTTAGTACCCTCTCTTTGAGTTTAACTGTAGTTTTTTGATTGCCGGTCCAGATTCCTAGAAATCTTGTATGTTCTGCCCTGCTGAGCTCCTTTACCACTTCTTTTTCTATACCGGCCTGAACTTCTTTTGGATAGCAATTAAAATTGTAATAGTAATTAGAACTGATTTATTACTATTGATTTGAAAATTGTTGACTTTGTAAAAGACTCTCGCAGTTTCGAGGATTACTTCTATACCCTTTTTAGATCTTGCTATCCATGTCATATCATCCATAAAGGCTATAGTCACATGTCTTGATTCTAGTTTTTTTTGGTCTATTTTTTGAGATCTGAATTTCAGGTAACCAACATTTTGTATCTCCTTTTTTTGTTATTTTGAATTTTGCAGAATAAAGGATCATAGAATATTCATCATAGAAGTGATAAGATGTTTTCCCTTTAATCAATGCCATCCCCTACTTTTATGGATTCTGTGAGGTTATTTTCAAAAATAACTTGAAATTCTCTATCTTGAAATAGGCTCAGCATGATCTTGATAAAACTCTTTAATATTCTAATTTTTTTCATTGCTTTGACTAGTATATTCAAAGTAATTGTGTCTTAGGCTTTGGCAGTATCTTGGAAAAGTATTCACAGTTCCTTTTTATTTTCTCTTGTATCTTCACAGATGTTGTTGAGGATTTGGATTGGTTCTGATGTATTTTTTCCAGAGAGACCCATGAAGTTGGAACCTTTGAGAATGTTATTGACTTTACAGATATTTCCCATCCTATTAGTATGAATTTTTGTGAAACACTTTCTTGTGACTTCCAATAGAACTATTGATCTTGTGTTTATTAGCTCACACTCCCATGGTTTTGGTTTGGCTATGGGATATATATGATTCTGTTTTCAACAAGTGGAGATTACCTCCCATCTTAAAAAGTTATTTAACATTCTTCTTAGAATTTCCTTTTCATTCTGACTCAATTTCTTAAGTATTTCATAGCTAATTTGTGACCATCCTGGTGCCTTGTTATTTGGAAATGTTTGAAGTATTTTATTTAATTCCGTTTGTGAGATTGGCTTAATAAGATCTTTATGCCATAGTTCCTTGATATAATTCTTGAATATATACTTTTCTTTCCAATTTTCTATAAGGCTATTAAAGTTAACATCTCTTTTTTTAAATGCTTCTAGATGGTATCATCTTAGTTCTTTCTCTATTTCACCTGTTTTGATTATTATATATTCTATACCATCCTGTATGACATTAACTCTGTTCAGCACAATTTTGCTTCTTGTTCTGTTTATTAGGGAGCTTACCATTCTTCTTTGATTGAATTTTAGGTTATCACATCATTGTTCCAAAGCAACCTTGATTGCATCTCTTGTTTTCTTGACTTCAATCTTTTGATTGATAAATTTCAATTCCTCTATTGCATTCTGGATATCCTTTTTCAATAACGACCAGGACATGTTGGAGATGCTATATTGGATACAATGGTTTTCAATCTGGTGATTAGGGCTATATGTTGCATTGTATTTCTCTATTGCCAGGCTGAGGGTCTATAGTTTGCCTATTTCTTTTGATGCTTCAGCCTTCTTGAAGAGCTCTTTTAGCCATATAGCTTTTCTGTATGTAATGAACTCTGAACTATATCTATATTTAGGTTTTTCATTATGTATAATTGGTTTCTTAGTTACGAACTTGTTGAAGGCTGTTTTGCACATTTGTTTTTCGAAGGTTTTCCAGATCTTGTTTGTTTGGTTTACCCTTTCATTTTAATTGAGTTCTTTTTTAAGTAGGAGTTCTAATGTTGTCTTGAACTTGTGATCTAAGTATTCACGAAAGGTCTGCCATTGTTCTGAAGATGTTTTCTTAATATCTATTCTTCTTAATTATTGTTTAAAAGACTTTATGGTATTACTTCATATAAAGAGATTATTGTTATATAAAATTATAGAAATCATCGTATAGTCACTTCCCGTGACTTCTTTTATTTCTTCATTATCAAATCATAGTATTGAATATCTTGATAAGCTTTGTGATATCCAAATATAGTCAATTCTACTTCTGCTTGTTGCATTCTATCTTGTGGAAGTCTTGTTTTTTCCTTCCCATATGGCTTGTATATATATAAACACCCATTTATCAAGAAAGTCAAACAGTGGGATTTCAGAATGTCAAGCGGATTTGAATTTTGCTTTGGAAAATAAGGTTCTATCTTTTAATGGGTTGTAAGTAGTATTAAAGTCTCCCATTATAATTATGTGAAAACCTTTTCTATGTTTTGTTTTGCTAAGGCTAGTTATTTTCTCCTGTACTTTTTTGCACCTTTGCTTATCTGAAGAAATATAGACCTGTATAATACAGTTCTTTTTCTTTTTCATTAGCAAGTTGATAGCTATAATGTATCTGTCTTCTTCTTCAATTGATGCCGCCTTTTTCTCTAGGTCTCTTCTGATAAGAAGGCTAACTCTTGCTCCAAAGGGTATGTGAGGATTGGTACTATAGAAATGTTTGTAGGCTTTTTGTTTGTCGAAAGTCCATTTGGCATTAGCTTGGGTAAGTTTTGTTTCACATAGACCTATTATACCTATTCCTTGTTCTGTAATTTCTTCAATTAGACTTCTTTGATTCGTCTTATCTGTGATACCTCTGATATTGTGTGTTCTGATTTTAATTATCCTTTTTTGTATGTCTCACATTTCTTTCTGTTTCTTTTCTATTATTATGTTTTTTCTTTTTTTGTTGAGGAAAGTATCACGTTTCTTTTGTAAGAATATTATTAAATCTAAATTATCATATTGTTTTAATGAAACCTCTTTTTCTTATGTTTGTTCTTTGCCCTTGTTGTTAGTTGCTGTTAAGGATAAAGCAAGTATATTCATCTCTTATCTTTTTGGGTTGCCTGTTGTAGCATTTTAGGAGCGATTGGCTCCTCTTCTACCTCTATTTATCTTGTTTGGGATTGTTTGTCCTTCAAGTCTATTTATTCTACCACTTAGTTTTTCAAGGTTGGCCAAAATGAGCTGCAGAGGGTCTTGGTTGCCTTCTATCTCTGATCTGATATCCTCACTGCTGATATTCTACTGGTGAGTCCTTCATCTTCTTATTGATCTCTATTACTATCTGTAGCAGGATATCTAGTTGTTCTATGATTCTCCTGCCTTAATCTATTATTATCTCTTTGTTTTGTTTGTTTTTGATTTCTGGAGCATATAGATTTTATAGTGTAAGGATGGTAATAAGAGAAGGAAGAAGAGAATCTTATGGACTCATAGCCTAATAGTGAAGTGAATCTGAAGTTGAGTCATTATCTATATTTATTTTTTGAGATCTTTGATAATGTGATTTCCTTTCTTTACTTATAGAACTAGTATTTTCTCTATTGCTGGAATTTTTTATGCTTCAGGATAGTCTTAAACCTTGTAAGAAAATATATTGTTTGCATGCCTTGTCCCTATTCTCTCTTGTCACGAAACAGTCAACTGTAAAGTTTTGTTTCTTTAATATATAAGGGTTTTTGGGAGTATAGCATACTTTTGCCTGAGTACCATATAGAGCTCTTGCTATTAAGCTAGTATATGTTCTGTTTGTACCCAACAGTTTAACCGAGTTGATATTTCTCTTGATTAGGGTGGTATTTATCTCTTCATCAGTCAACTCTGATTTAGTGAAAATAGCTCTGAACATTTCAGTACCTATAGGTGTTGTTTATGCTTTTGCAAGATCCCATTTAATATGTTTATGAAGCTTGAAATAGGCTTTGGCCCTAGTCTTCATCTTGGTCTTATACAGTAGATATGGATGTTTTGAACTATTCCATATCTCTTGAGATGTTTGACTATATAACTTCTGAAAACTTTTTGATCTAAATTTATTAGGCTGATGTGCCATATATCTGATCTATTTTCTCCTTTGAATTCCTAAAAGATTTTTCTGTTTTTTTTCTTTTGGTTATGTGAATAAAACGTTCAGTGTGAGGAGTTATTTGTTGGATAGTAAAATTATCCTCTTTTCGATTTATCTATTCTATACATTTTAGGACATCCTCTTCTTCTTGTATTCAAAAGGTTAACTATTTATTTCTATTGATAAATTTTTTCTTTAAGAGATGTCTTTCTTTCTGCAGTAGTTTCAAGATATTACTTAGGTAGACCTTGACTTCTTCTTCTGTTTTTCCTGGAATATTGACTGTTATGACACCAAGTATATATATTCATTCTCTTCCTATAAAATATGGGTTAGTCGATAGGGCGAAGTCTCTATTTCTTATGTCATATGAGTTATAATCACTGATATTATTTTCTTTTATTTTCTTTTGAAGCCTTTGTATTTTGGCCTCTTCTTGTTCATGATTACTGGTCATTGTGATTTCATTATCCATCATTGACTCAGTATCTACATGTTCAGTGATCTCCATTGATTGACTTTTCAGCTCCTGTGAATCATTTGCATTCTTGATAATTTCAATAAATTTGTCTTTTATATAGGGCTGTAAAAGATCTTCTTCTTTTCCTTTTCCTTGTTGTCAGAGATATAGAATATGTTGAGTAAAGATCCGTTCCTTATGAAATGTTGTTTTGTCTATTCCTAGGATATTAGCAATAATACTATCTAGGATAGTAAAAGTTTCTGATACAGGAATTGTTTCTTCTATTGAATATTCTTCTTTTTGCCTTACCAACTGTTGAGATGCCCATAGTTCTGAGGTTTCGTCATGCTTTCTTGAAAGCTTAACTAAGGTATTCAAAATATTCTCCTCCCTTTTATTTACTATATGAATAATACATTATACCCTATTTATATTGACTGTGTTATATACTTATTGAATGCGTCATGCTTTGCAAATTAACTTTGTTTATTTGTTTACTTATTCAGATAGTATTATTAGGGTTTCCTAATCTATCTGTTGTATTAGTAGATCAATTGTGGGGTAAACATAAGTTGCAGGTTATTTATTTATTTATTTATTAATTTCAGTAACACATGTACTTATTTTATTAAGGAATAAATCAGATATAAGGAACATGTTTTGTAATTAGCTAGAACATGTGTTGAGCTTATTTATCTATTTAGAGATATGTCACGTAATCTGTTGTTATGTCTCTATTGTCTAAAGGGACATGTTTGTGTTTGTGTTATATGCTAGTTGTTTATGTGTTACTGATGTGTTGTTACTGATAATCTCTAGCTGTTGCTCTTGGGTTTCTGATATTCTCTTGGGTCTTGCAAATTTTGAATTTTGACTGGTTTACCGGTTGAGATTACTATATTGCCAGGTTCCTTCTAATGTCTAGAAAGGTGTAAATCTGCATTGGCCTGGTTGGAAGCTAGGGGAGTTGATATTGAGTCCCTTGGCCTTACTGTGATTCAGATTTACTTTTGTTTCTCTTTCCCTCAAAAGTTGATGGATAAAGTACTAATATTTTTATGGTATACTTTTCTCCTGACGGCTTGTTTCTAGAGCTTTATGTGTTGCTCCAAGTGGGGTGATATAGTTGTGTTTCTCTTTACTGTGTTTGCTGAGCTTGGATTGTATTATCCTTTTTCTCTAAACAATTACTAAAAAAGAAAATTTTTAGGAAAATAGTGGATCAGTGGAAAGAGTTTTATGTTATTTTGTATTTTTTGATAATAAAAACATATTTTATATTTGAAAATTATATATATATATTTTAAACTACAACTAATATTAGATGTGAGCTTTTTATTAAGAATTAATTTAATGTTTGGATAATGAAATCCTCAGCATGACATCAATTATTTTATACAAACTTATATATTTCTATATAATGCAGATTAATAATAAACTATTGCGATTTGTTCTAGATAGATCTACTATCACTTCTTAAGTAGGCAGACCTACCTAGGGGCTGGATGGTTAATACACAGTTATCAATGGCAATGCTAGGCTAGTTAGTATTGAGCTTACAAGATTTTTATTATTTCACTAAGCTAGTCCTTTTTCGTGTATACCCAATAGGATATATAATACTCTTTAATATTTCCAGATATTATTTGCTCAGACCTCAGAAGGGGGCGCATTACCTTCTTTATCACTACCTGTGGCATCGAATTGGAGCACCAGATTGGAATATTCTAAGCTAGGAGAGTGGGGATCCTGAAGACTACCAGGACAGGTGATCTTGGTGGTGTCTATGGTAAACTAGACTAGAAGTCTTTCTTCATGCAATCCTTCCAGTAATACAACCATAAATCTCAACTCCTGATTGACGAAAGGTCAGAAGTCCCATCTTCCTATAGCCTAACTTGATTTCAAACTTGTTCTGGATGATTGGATACAACTTTCATAGAATAACTGGTCAAACCTGATTAAAAGGTAATTTTTGATTTTTTGGTTCTTAAGTGGTAATAAACTATAGACCTTGTAATTGTGATCTAGGAGCACTACTACTGTGCTATTGATTCACAGGTCTCCTATTTGAAAATTATTATATTTTATATCAATAATTTATCTTTAATAATAATTCTACTATTTAAAAATTAAATATAAAATTAAGATAAATAAAATGGTCTAAAAATTTTAATAATATAAGTTTTAAGAGAATAAAAATAATCAATAAAAGAAAAAAATATATCAGTGAATCAATAGTGTTATAAGTTATTGATTTAATTCTACTTGAAAATAGTAATCATGATAAAATTATATTGAATAAATTATGTATTCATTAATTATATATATATTTATATATAAAATAATCTATAGATTCGAATTATCTGATCATAATATAATAAATAAATTATATAGCCTTAATTAATTTTAATGTTAAGAAAAACTACAAATTTTATTATATAAAATATATAAAGATATCAAGATAAGTCAAAAAAGAATTTTAACTAATTCTAGCCTCTAACATAAAATATAAAAATCTATATCTTCTTAAAAATATTTTTATGGGAGATATATGAAACTTTAATTATTTATATTAGTCAAAAAATACAATAAATCATAACTAACTTGAATTAATAAAAATTTTTTTAAATTATGAAACCAATAGCTATTATAAAAAACACTAATAGTAAAACTGAAAATTAGTTTTAGTGTCACAAAAAAACTACAATAGTAAACATGTTTAGCATAAACTTAAAATCTCAATTAATCAAGAAAATTTTTTATAGGTTATATTTAAAGAGTAGTTAAAAATAATCACAATAAAAAACTATATGTTACTTGTATAGTTTACTATTAAACTACTTGAATATCGACCTGTGGATCAATAGCACAGTGATAGTGCTCCCAGGTCGCAATCACAAGGTCCAAAGTTCAACATCACATGGGGGCCAAGTGAAATACCACATCACAATGAAGTCAGTACTCAATTGGGTGACAATAAAAATGTCATTGGGTGTAGACCTGGTTATCTTACTGATAACTGAAATAGAAGAATCCATCACTACATGGTGTCACTTGTAGCTGATCTTACCAGATCAGACCGGTCTACAGGTGTTGTGAGACGATTAGTATTTTATCAGTACCCTGATAAGGTGGAGGAGGACGGGACTGATCTCACGGTCAACCGGAATGAAGACTGGATTGGCATCAGGTACCTTGACGATCTTACCGACTGCAAGAAGTTGCCGAGTTAAGAAGGTTGAAGGTCTGAAGAGAGTAAAAATTGTACTGGTGGGATGCTTAAAAGCATGATCAACCTTGCCTGTGACGAACCATCGGGAGACCTTGGTGGAAGAAGAAATCTGTGTACCACGCCGAAGTCCCAAATCTGGGGACAGGTTAGAGTATACGCAACAGTCTGATAACTAGATTACTCTATAAATTGTTCTAGGAAAAATTAAGAGAGCGTTGTGTAGTTTCCCTTAACGGGCTAGTTAGTATATATAGTATATAATACATTTACCATGTATAAAATCATAATATGTACAATATTATTTCTAAGTAAATAAAAACCACAAAATGGAAGGCTATACACTACCCAATTACGTGACACCATTGAATCACCTGAATGTCAAGAACATGACCGGAGATTTGCGCCATCTAAGTTTAGACTAATCTGCGGAGGACCCAAACACAGCAGGGATCGTCCATGGAACCCACGATCATCAAGTGATAAACAAGACCTCACTAAGAAACACACAACACAGCCCCTTGAAGATTAACAATAAGAAGTTCACAGTGGCCTTTCGGAACACTGTAGTCCCGGGCAGAGCAGGATAACTGATGAAAATGGTATCACTAGTGTGGTAAAATTTGCGAACTTGGGTTAGAATAGGTAGTTAAAAATAAGGTTATACGAATTGCTCATGTAATTCAAAAATGTACTACTGATTTCTCAATAAAAGTTTCGTCCTATCAGTTGGACTAGTTAAAAAAAAAAAAACTACTTGAATATCAATATATGATTACTGTATTTATATAAAACAAGAGTTCAATCAACCTTTTGAGAATTGAACATGATAAAGATCTATTATGATATCTATAATCTTTAAGAAACAAACAAAATTATACTAAAGAATACATCTCAAGACTCTTGAAGAAAAATATAGAAGTTTGATAATAAATTCTTTAAATACCATAGACCTAATAAAGTAAGATAACCAATAAAATAGTATTATCTTAGAAGCAAAATTAGTATACTTTAAGGAATTAATAGTTAAATAGGTTTTATAGTATATATTATTTTATGTAATCAAAAATATACTACCAATCAATAAAGATATACTTATTAGTTGAACTTTAAAAAGAAAAAAGAAAAAAATAAGTTTTTTTATTATATAAATCTTTATTATTATTTGTTTTAAAATAAAATGATTTTTAAATATTTTATAATTGATTTTTTTTTAAAAAAATTTATTATTATCATTGATAATAAGATATCATTTGATATTTTTAAATCATTAAAAATTAAATTCATAATAAAAAGAATTTATATATAAAAAAAAAAATAATAATAATTCTTAAAAATATTTTTTAATAATAATTATAATAAATTTAATTAAATTTTAAATAAAACCAATTCAAATTTAATTATATTAATTTTTAAATAAAATTAATAATATGTTATTTGATAAATAAAATTAATAATATGTTATTTAATAAATAAATTATTGATAAATTAATTAAATTTTTAATAAAAATATTGACAAATTCTTTTTAATTATTATTATTTTATATATAAAATATAATAATATTTTAAAAATATTTTTACTAAATTAAATTTGTTAATAAATTAATATTAAATTTGATATATTATAGCAAAAAAATTTTTATACTAAAAAAAATTATTAGTGAAAAATTTATATATTATAACAAAAAATTTAATAAATATTATAAAAATATTAATTTAAAGACAAAAAGTTTATATAAATATAATAATAAATTAATAAAAAAATTTTTATATATTAATTTTAAAATTTGTAATAAAATAATATTAAATTTAACATTTATGGATTTATAGCATAATAATTGTACTCTTAGGTTACAACCACAAGATTCAGAATTAATATTATATAAGAATCAAGTGAAAAAATAATTAGATTATATAAGAATAGAACTTTTGATCTTCTTGTTGATTACTAGACTAAAAAAATTTATAATGAAAATTATATAAAAAAAAGTTACTGGTCTAATTACATAAATTATATTTAATCTAATCTTCCCTAAACTGAATAAAATAAAACCTTAGAATCTTACTTTTGGGATTGTAATAATTATTTAAATACTATATACCATTAACTTTAAACTATATCAGTAAACTCTAGAATTTTACTTTCAGAATTATGATAATCATTCAAACAATTCCTTCTTCAAACTATATCAACAAATTTCAAAATCTAATCACTTTAGCTTGAAATATTTCAATTCAGTGTATGCTTAAATAAAGAACTTTATTTATAATTTCAAAAGTAATAATAATGAAAATAAAAATCTTTTTTAAGGTTCAAGTGAAAATATCAAAGTATCTAGATAATTAAAATTAAATTTTGAAGATTTGTCTAATGTATGAGCTAATATATAGTATTGTATTTAGTATAAAAATTATATAAATTCTAGACTAACTATATTAATCATATCATTAATGACTATATATTGACTATCTAATCCTTAAATAGATATATATTTTTTTCTAAAAGGTTTCAAATAGGTCTATTTAGAATAAACTGTGATAAGTTATTATTAATTTATATATATGTGTATAAGATGATTGATATTATACTTAAGATTTAATTATTAATAAAGAACTCACATCTAATATCAGTTATGATTAAAAAAAAAAAATATTATTATTATTAAATTCAACAGTTACGGTTGCTTCCAAAAGTTTGAGTCCACTTACTATATTTTTATTATAAATTTCAACTTTGACAATTTTTAAATCCT
>CAJVPT010003974.1:0-14249 GCA_910592055.1 Acaulospora colombiana
TTTATTAGCAAAGAAGTATAAAACTTCTTGCGAATATCTTTTTTGTGTGTGGTCAGAGGATCAGCGGAAAGAGTTTTTTTTTTTTTAAGATCTTTATGCCGACTTTATCAAACTTGTTTTGACAATAGCTTTATATATATATATATATTTATACTACTCTAGTGATGTGTTTTGATTTATATGGAGATGAGATATATATGTTAGACTATTTAGACCTTGGGAAGCTTTAATGTCCTTCTAGGTCTTGAAAAATTTGAGATTTACTTGATTTATCAAGCAAACATATTTGCTTTAGGATTCCTTGTGGTATTAAAAAGGTGTCAATCTATATTAGCCTGGCTGCAAACTCTGTAAAGTTGATATTGACTCCCCTTTTCTAACTATGAATTAGTTTATGTTGATCTATTTTCTTTTCTTTGGCAAAAAGAATATAGTCAAGATTATACTTTATGTTGTGTCTTCCTCAGTGATCACTAGATTAGAGCTACGCATAAAGTATTTTTGTGCTAAGATGTCTATTGTGTATTAGTATTGTAAGAGAGTATATGTCTTGAGTTATATTTATTGTCTCTTTCCTTGGGTATATTACCTAAAAAGAAAATTTCTAAGGATCTGAGAAATTTGCAAAAAGAGTTTTTTTTTTTTATATTTTTTAAATAGTATAATCCTTCAATTAATAATAAATAATGATAAATTAATTATAAAAAAAAAAACTCTTTCTATTGATCTTTTAACTATACATAAAAAAGATGTTCACAAGAAGTTTTTACACTTCTTTGCTAATAAAGTTTTAATACCTTTCTTAAAACAACTTGAAGTATAACTTCAAGAGATAATTTTACTCTTTCTCTTTATTTACAAACCTTTTTACTCAAAAACTTGATTCCTAATAATCAAGAAAAATTAATTAACATCTTTGATACCAATGATAAGAAAGTTATTAAAGGAAGAAGAACTGACTGTGAAGTATTTGAAGATCTATCTAACTTTTGAAACAAGAGATTTATAGAGGTTTTCTATAGTAAAAAGACTTATTTTCTTTCTTTTTGATTATCTTGACTCTTTTAGAGCTTCCACTTTCATAATTTTCTGAGAAATTTTACCTACTTTAATTTAATCCTGAATTTTGAATAATACAAATCCTTATCAAAAATGATTGGCTAATATAAAACATATTAGTTTTGAAATGTAAACAAGCTCCTATTAGTTATATTTATGTATTCTAATGATATTATTGATGATTAGAAAAAAGGTTTTGGAAACATTTGCTCTTAAAAGTACACATCCCTTAATAAAGACTTCCATAATATTGTTCTCTTTCTTCAATTATTTTTCTCTTTTTCTCTTTTTAATTTAACAATTTATTGATTTTTGAGCAATCAACAATGATAAATTGTTGGTAATGATCCTAATAGATAAAGATTATTATCAATCTATTAGAGAAGTGTAATATTGTTCCCAAAATCTGATTTAGAGTACTTACTGTATATATGAAGAAGAGTTAGTCACTTTATGTAAATCTATAAATTATTGTAGATTTACAGTGTAAATCATAATTTTTTGGAATTTGATTGTTTGTGATCTGTATATAGGTAAATAACAAGTCACCAAAATTTATATGCAAAAAAGTGAATTTTCAATAAACATATCTGTGGATTCTTGGTCACTCAGCTCTTCTCTCATGGCATAGATCAGAATTAGAATGACTATCACCTTTTTAAAAAACCAGCATCAATTAATATTATCTTATTGAAAAAAGGGTAAGTACAATGCAAAAAAAATACATGTCATAACGAAGATACCAACCTCAATAATATACTACAATATCAAAAAGCTAAAAAATATTAGAAATGTAATCCACCTAAAAGAAACTAATCATCCACAGACATTTTCAAACGAAATATTCAAAAAATCAGATGCTATGTAGAAAAAACACCTTCATTATCTATTAAAACTATCATAACAAAATTAATGAAGCAGTATCTCAGTCAACTATTGTATGAATTTTAATTTTAAAGACTTTTGATTATAAAAATGATATCCTTAGATCAGCACCAATGCTTACTGAGGTACAAAGAGTGAAACGGTTGGAATAGATCAAAAAACACCTAAATGACAACTGGAACAACACTTTTTTTACTGATGAAACTACATTTTAGCTCTTTCGTAATACTATTGAGCAGTAGTATAAGGAGAAAAGACCGATTCACAGGATTCCTAAAAATAAAATAAAAATTGGCATGGGGAGGGTTTTTTAAGGGAGATAAGGTCAAACTAGTCTATTTTATGAAAACAATGAATGCTGAATTCTACATTAACATACTAAAAAAAAGAATAATGGAAATCAAAAGTTTGATGGGGAAAGGGTAGTGGTTCCAACAAAACAATGACTCCAAATATACGAACCTTTTAGCAAAGTTATATTTTGAATCATATGTTCCTAAAGTTCTCGAGTGGCTATCCAATAATCCAGATTTAAATTTGATTGAAAACTTATAAAACATTAGTAAAAACAAATGTGAAGAAACAAATGCTGCAAAATTTAGATGAATTAGAATCATTTATAAATCAGGAATAAGAAGCAATTATGAAAACTACTCTAATAAATATGGTTAAATCTATGTGAAACAGGTGTAAGCTAGTAATAGAGAATAACAGTAACCATATTGATTATTAAAAATTTTTTTTAAAAAATCTGTAAATTCTTATTTTTTAAATAAGTGATTGATAGTCACGATTGATGTAGTGACTGTAAAGTTTAATAATAATAAACTTTTCTAAAAAATTATGACTCACACTGTAATTCAATTTTCAATAAAGACAAGCCATTGTGATATGATTGTAGATTAAAAAAATAAAAATAAAAATAAATTAGTTATCATATGAAAGTTCATATATATTGTATAATGATATGATTGTAAATAAAAAAAAATACTTTCTTTATAATTATAATATGTGATTCTAACTTAAAAATCATTATAAAATGTAATATTGTTTCCAAGATCAATATACTATATATAATGCTACTCAAATAAAGATGTACTTTTGTATTCTTTTAATTAATAAACCACGTCTAACCTGGTTATGGATAATGCAAAAAAAAAAAAGAAAAAAAAAAAGCAACTAAGAGATATATTGAAAAACCTTAATCAATAAAACTCGAACTTATGATACAGAAGTAGTAATATAATTAATTATCAAAATTAATTAATCCGAGAGTTAATTTATCAAAATCAATAAACGAAATATCGAGATGTTTATTCTAATTCAAATTATCAACAACAATTTATTAAGGACAGGTTTATTGGGTAATGAAGGCTTCTCCTTTAAAAAAACTTGGTACTAAATCCTAAAGATCCCTTCAACTTACCTGGATACTTGAAAAAATATCAAAGAAAAGTTCCATTATAAATAAACTGATAGGCTTAAATATACTGTACTTATTTTAAATACGCCTGATTAATACAGTCTAGATATATTTGGAAAAAGAAAACACTTCAAAATATTCGCTTAGTATTATAATTCCAAAATCTGCGAATGGTATATTTTTGATTCGGAATGATATTGAGTTGTTAAATTTATTGTGGTTCTAATTTTTAAACAAACTTTACAGATTCGATTTATATTAGTTCAGAACCGTCAGGGGAAAACTCGACTTTCTAAATGGTACGTGCCTTACGAAGATGAGGAGAAAGTTAAGTTAAAGGGAGAAGTTCATAGGCTCATAGCTCCAAGAGATCAAAAACACCAATCAAACTTTGTGGAGGTAAATAGTCTTCCCTCGCGTTAACATTCCTGTTGGGTATTTTGATTGCTCAAGCCGTAATCTAACTTTTCAAAAAAAACAGTTTCGTAATTATAAAATCGTATATCGTCGATATGCCGGTTTATTTTTTTGCGTCTGTGTAGACGCCAACGACAATGAATTGGCTTATCTAGAAGCCATCCATTTTTTCGTCGAAGTGTTGGATGCCTTCTTTGGTAATGTTTGCGAACTAGATTTGGTTTTCAATTTTTATAAGGCAAGTCTAAAAAAACTTTTTACATTCTCATGGGCTACGATTCTATGCTGAATTTGGCGGCTAAATTAAATGAATCCAACAGGTTTACGCAATTTTGGATGAGGTTTTTTTAGCGGGAGAAATTGAAGAAACAAGCAAAAGCATTGTGTTAACAAGATTAGATCACTTGGACAAATTGGAATGATTATAATTAATATTATTTAATTAATCTTAGTACAAATAGAATTAATAATAGAAAAAAAACTTTTTTGAATGAGAATTTCACCATCAATTAGCATTTATCAATAAATTTTCACCAGCAGAACCTATCTAGTTCTGGCTAAACCTTACACATTCACCAAAAAGTTCTAATTTTTATATCTAAGCATTAATGTATAAAAACACAATCTACACTGTTATTTCTCATCTATTATTTATATTTTGCATAATAAATATTTGAAAAAAAATATTGGACTACAATTCCTCATGCTGCGATGGTACTTTCGACGGAGCGCCAGTGGATGTCGTCTCATCGGTGGATGTGGTTGTCTGACTGGCGGAATCGAAATTATCAGTATTACTACTACTACTGCTACTTCTACTACCACCACCATCACTACTACTTTTAGAGTCACTGTAACTAGGAGCTTTTTTCTTTGGTGGTTTTTTGGTAGCTACATACAAAAGTTCACGTTCTATTTCTCGTATCCTTTTTTCTATATCAGACGAGGTTAGTACTGGATCGATATATAACGGAATTCTTTCTTGTTCAGATAACTTCTCGTCAATCCATTGTTCAGCCTTACGACACACAGATATCAATCTGTCGAGATCTTCGTCTGCAATGAACCGATTCTCAGCAGTTGAGTTTAATAATACTTGATCAACAAAGTCTAGAGTATTCTTGATTACAGATTTAAAGGTATGGATGACGTTTGGGCGTCGGGTTAGTTCTTCGTGTCGATAGGTGATCGGTTGTTCAAGTAATCTAATTAAAAATGAGGTGTTCTTTAATTAAATCGCTTATTCGAGATGGTTATCTTTCAAATTCTACAATACCTTAGGTCTCGAAGACGTGCTTGAAATTCTTCTGTTGACGATTCTTCTCCCTCCCCGTACAACCAATCTGAAGTTTCGGATGCTTTTAACGATAGTTCTCGGCGTTGTTTATCGGTAGTTACCTTGATAAGATCTTTATCGGAAAGCAGATCTTGAACTCGATATACAAATGATTCAAGATTATTTCTAGCTTCTTCGCGAGCTCGGCGTTGACGATCAGCCTCGTCCATAGCACGTAACCTGAAAATTCATGTTCACCATATGTTCAATTTAAATGATAACAAGTAATTAAGAGTAAAGATTCAAACTCATACCTCCCAATGGAAGCTTCCTTCTCTTCGGTCCCTAGAGGCTTGATACCAATATTTTCTATCTCAAGGTTTAATGTGACCGTCTCGACTTTTTTCGATTGCTTTTGTGGTTCGGTTTCATTGATCCGTGTATTGTTAGGTTCATTGGGGTCTGACACGTTCATCGAACCTGTCGTCTCCTATGCGGATTTTACTTCTTTTGTTAGATATGATAATAAAAACAAGTTTCGATCGACATACAGCCCACCTCTTGAAATGGCACTTCTTTTATTGAATCTTCTGATTTATTGCCGTTGACACCAAAGAACGTCTTCACCTTGTCTGAAAAATGGAGTGCCAACAATTAAATACCAAAGTATAGGACGAGACGATTATAGTTCATACCTGTAAATGTTTGTTGTTCGATGGTCGCAACAGCATCCTTACAGGTCACGAAACCGGACTCCGATAATTGTAAGGTAACCTTGATTTTAGGCTTCTCTGACCCGGTGTCTTCGAACATTTTAATGGCATCGGTTAATCCTGTTATTTTGGCAACAATTATGTCTTTGGGGCCAAAGATTTCTTCAATATTTTCACTCAAATTTCCGTATCTTAATGTAAAATTGAAATCACTGGTACGCTTGAAACTCATCAATTTACGAGATTCCACAGCCGACATGTCATTAAACAGAACGGTGTTGTAGGTTTTGCTCTTTATGGTTCCTAGTTGAATACAGGGGAAAAAGATATAAGCATGAAAATTTCAACATCAAAATATACTCGGTAAAATGAGTTGCTTGCCATTCTCCAATTCCTTCGGCTCTGACGCGTAGCTAACTTCAATAGGATACGGTGTTATATCTTTTATCTTGATCTCTTTAACTTTGAATTGATGGCTCAGAGCCGCCCCTCTAAATGCAGCACCTATTCATAAATTAGACAAAACCAATGACGATTATGACAGTAGAAACGTTTAAATAAAGAAAGCTACCAAGTACAGCCGCTTCATCCCCGTTCACGTTCTGAGCAATTTTGTCTCTGATGATGACGAGCGCGAAATAAGATCGTCAGTACCGACCAAAAAACATATTCAGGTCACCTGTATTAAGAAGAATATCACAAGACACTTACTCTCCAACAATCTCTTTGATCTTGGCCTGTATGGACGGAACTCGAACGCCACCACCAACCAACACGCAAGATCGTACATCATTCTGAAGTTAAAGTAGTAATGCTTTAAAAACAAAGAAGAAAAAAGGAAAGGATATGGGTACAAGTTGGATTTCGAAACAATATTTACACAAAATCCTTACCAAACTCATTTTGGCGCCGTCCAATACTTTTTGAATGGGTCCTCCGACACGTTTTACAAGGTCTACTATCATTGCATCCAGTTCCGCCCTCGTTATTGGCAATCGAAAATCACGTTCTTCATGTAAGCTTTCTATCTAAAAATTAAAAAAATTTTCAGAGTGAGTTTTAACCGCGGGTATAAATAGATGAAGCAATTTGTTGAGAGTAAATTTACTGACAGAAGCAATAGTCTCAGTATTAGCCGAGAGTATCTGCTTGATCCTATTGGCCTCTTTGAAAAGTCTCGTCATAGCGCGTGGTGACTTGAATATAGACTCTTTTAATTTTCCACTAAATTTGGCATCGAATTGTTCGGCAAAATATTTCTGGAGTCGAACATCAATCTCTTGCCCGCCCAGTGTTCGATCGTATCCGATTGAGATCACGTCTAAATTGATAACAATTTTCTCGAAACGGCCCACATCCTTTACGCTCGCTGTTTTGAAGCTTATCAGGCTCGCCTTCGTGCTTCCAGCGCCCATGTCATAGAAGATATGGTACTGCGGCTCTTCGGTGAATGATGAAAAATGGGAAATCGCGTAATTCAGACCAACTATTGTGTGAGATACAAGATGATGTGTAAGAGTTGACTTGAATAATATGCTCCTCCAAATCGGATGAAACTCTTTACAGATACAGACCAGCTGTTTCTTCGTTAACCAAGGAAAGAACGTGTAAGCCAGCGAGTTCAGCTGCATCCAAGACCGCTTGTCTTTCGAACTGATTGTAATACGGAGGCACCTTTTTTGGAAACAATAGAAAGTCAGTGAGGTTCGTGATTTCATGAATTCGGCAATCTTGGAAATAGAAATACCGTTATGACCGCATCTTTGATGGCTTCTTGCGCTGTGGCTTCAGCCAGCTCCTTAGCGTGGGATAGTTGCATCGCAAGAAGTTCCTCGACGGAAAAGATCGTCGTCTCATTGTGTTGGAAAGCGACAGTTCCTCTTGTTGGTTCCTGAATTAGCTCGTTCGGGAAAACTGATCGATATTCCTTTGAATACGTGTCGTTGGCAAGTCTTCCGATAACCTTTTTGATGCTGAAATATGTGTATTGTGGAAACCGCGCTCCCTGCAAATGACAGACTTGGTGTATCAGGCATCGTTCTCGACGATTGATAGTAGAATCCAAAAAGGATAAGATAGAATTAGCGATCCGGAAATAACCAAACTTACAAGGTTGACAGCGTCCGTCCCGTATATTCTTTCTTCTCCTCTTATGGTCAACACAGACTGTGTTTTGCGTTTTGAGTCCCTGTTCAAAACGATGTCGAGAGGTATCCCCGGTTTTACCAGGGCAACCTTAAACCAATCCATTCCATAGTCAACAGCCATGACTGCCGCCTCACTTGTGGATAACGCAAAGAGCGCTATCAAAAGGAGGCCAAATTGTAAATTTAGCATTTTTGACATTATTTACGAAAGGCGAGGAAACGACAGGCATGCGGTTATTCCAATCCATTTATATGAACGTGATCGATCAAAGCCTGTCACACATTGCGGTGCTGTTCGACCGTGATTGGACGAGACGTGAAAAATGAGTTTAGATCGCGGTTGTTTTTTTCCACGTTTACTTACCCTTTGTTGTAGCCTCTCAAAGTTCGAAGGAAGGGTCTATCACCACGTGTAAACCTTTTCGTTTCGCCACGTATATTTTTTGAATAAAATATCTTGGCAAAGACTGAAAATGGACTCTTCATCTATTCAAATACATAGCACAAAGTTAGTAATACCTGCACGTTTTGCAAGAGGATTCCTTTGACTGCGGTCTCGCATGCGCATGCATGATTCTGGGAGGCCTAGTTTAGAATTAAGTGAAATCCGTGATAAAGTGATAGTTTCTAGCATTTGGATAATCGACTTGGTACCCTATTCTTGTCAACCTCGAGATTTTTTTTTTTTTTTTTTGAGGACACCTTTTCGTTAAGAAACTGTTCGCCCAAACCTGACTTTACTTTCTACACCGCCTACACCGGAGCGAGAGTCCAATACAGGAAAGACAAATCATGTACTAAATGGTCCTCGCGGACATTTATTCAATCGTAGCAGTCATCGATACTGTCATTAATTTATTTATTATTTTATTATTTTTTTTTTATTTTATTTTTGTGAAGCATTTGAAGAATTGAGTCAATCGATTATTTTCAATGGTGAAAACTAACAACATACTGTAAATGTTACACGAAAGTGCGTTTTGGAATCCCGTAAATGATAAAATCCGAAAAGTAATCTCGAGGGACAGTGAAAAATGGTTGACCTTTTGACTTCGTGTGGGGTCCTACCTCCTGAAGACTTCAAGAAATACTTGAGTAATTGAAGGTTTGCGATAATAGCGTTAGTGAATGCTAGATGTTGGATTGTCAGATGAGTCTTAACTTTGGATTTCGCTTATCTTACCGACTTTATTTTTAGAATCAGCGAATCTATTATCTTCCTTTATGCAGGTGCATATATTCTCTCGTCGACACATTAAAAGACAACGACTATGATGGTAATTGCTCGCACCAAATTTTCGAGCCAAATCGACCGTCTGCAAGACATCCGCTGAATTGTAAGGCATAAAAGGTCATTTTATAGTTCTCATTTGTTATGATCCAAATTCCGATTGTCTGATATATCGTGACCCGGGAACAACGGAACAATACTGTGTGACATCAGTGAGTAAACCAAAAATTCTAGGTTTTGTTTTAAACGGTGATCATCGCAAATGTAAAAGGTGAAAATTTTGACAATGCGCGTCGGAGTTACGGAACAGACATGGATTGCATTGTTATCAGATTATCCTCAGTAATAACAAGGAGGTTGCATGAAATTTCCTTAAAAGTAAATTACACGTGGCAGACAGTTTCCTGATGATTTTTATATTATTATGGTAAACTGTCACTGTAAAATATATTACGGCAGCTAAAATTGGGAATATTTGCAATGGTTACACCAAAGGCAAGATAGATTTTCGAACATTCGTATACTAATATTTATTATATTATTGTTATTACTTTATATACATAGTTTTCACTTTATTCATGAGCTACGAATAAAAAATCAAATCATGATTATGCAAGAAATAAAGAATTTTTTTTTTCATAGTTTCGTTTTTTTTTTTTTCTGGTTAATAGTAAAAAGAAAAGAAAAGAAAAAGAGAAAAAAAAAAAAAGATCTAAACGGTAAGAGTGGGTTGTGTAACAGTGATTTCCGGCACGAAGACCTTAACACCTTCCTTCTTGTGTTTCACGGATCGAACCTGGTGGAGGAACTCATCGAATAGATATTCGGTGTCCTGCGGTCCTCCTTTGGCTTCCGGATGGAACTGAACAGATCTGATATTACGGGAAACATGACGAACGCCTTCGTTGGTGTTATCGTTGGCATTGACGAAATACTTCTCCCAACCATGAGGCATAGTATCGTCAGCGAGCGCATAACCATGATTTTGAGAGGTGATTGCGCATTTACCGGTTACCATATTAAGAGCAGGAACGTTGTGACCACGATTGCCAAATCGGAGCTTATAAACATTTAGACCCGCAGCCATGCCCAACAAGAGATTCCCCATACAAATGCCAAAGATTGGCTTGTCATAAGTCTGTATTGCTTTACGTATATTATTGACGGTCTCGACAGCCTTTGTCGGGTTGCCAGGTCCGTTCGAGATGAAGATGCCGTCAAATTGATCGGCGATTTTGTTGAAATCGAAATTCCATGGAAGAACGGTGGCAGCTGCGCCACGGTTAACGATCGAACGCAAGATGTTGTGTTTGACACCGCAGTCGATGACACCGATGTTAACATCACCGTAGGGATTATAGGAGACCGGAACTTCGGTACTCACTTCCGCGATCAAGTTTCTTTCGTTAGGATCGATGAAAGGGATCCCGGAGAAGTCTCCATTTTCCGCCTCACTGCCGGTCACCAACTTCGCGAGGGTTGAACCTTGATCCCTTAACAAGTGAACGATCGCGCGGGTATCCACTCCCGATATAATGGGAACACCGTGTCGCGAGCACCACTCCCCAAGTGATTCGACGGCAGTCCAATGAGAATAGCGAGTGGCATAATCATTCACAATGATCCCCTCGCATTGGATGCGGTCGGATTCGAAATACTTGAAGAGACCATACTGGTCCCTGAAAAGACCCGGCACCCCATAATTACCTGAAATCATGATTCAACCAATGAGTAACGGAGCAACTTAAAAAAGACTGACCAGAATTAAAATTGCATACCAATGAGGGGCTGAGTGAACACTAAAATTTGACCTCGGTAGGACGGGTCGGTCATGGATTCGGGGTAGCCCACAAGTGAAGTCGTGAAAACGGCCTCACCCGAGACAGATCTTTGTGCGCCGAAAGATAATCCATGAAAGACTTGACCAGTCTTAAATTTGAGCGCTGCAGGGGCAGGTTTGGAGGAGACGACGTTGGCATATGGTGCTGGAGGAGCTGCAACATTGGAAAAGGATTGATCGGTGACTGTCGCCAGTCCACGGATTATGACAAGGGGTTTAACAGCATTGGCCGCGGCTAAGAACAGCGAACGACCAAAGATAGCGGATGTTGTAAGGGCTGGCATGTTTTTTTTCTTTTCTCAAAAGTGAAAAGGAGAAGTTTGTTGAGGCGATATTTACAGAGTAATAAAATAAGTTGGTTATCAATTAGTTAAAGACAAATAATGTGTGTAATATTAAATCTTCGAGAGAATAAGTTTAATAATAGGCAGACGGAGAGGATTTCCAAACTATTGAGTAAAACGCAAAAAAAAAAAATAAGAAACGCATGTCTAATTTATGGAGACAAGAAATACTGAAAAAAGACTTCACTCTACACTTGCCTTGGTGTGCGATATAATCAGATGCAGTAGTGTCGCTATATGGTTTCATGAGAGGTTTTAGAACCGATGAAAAGAAAAGGAGAATGGCACTCTCTTATATACAAAAAGTCAATATCGGAGATAATAGTTTTTCCCGTAAGGTGTAAAAGTTGACAGACAGCAAAAAGATTGATGATGGATAAAAATGTGGATTGTGTTGCAAATTTAATTTATTAATTGTTCCATTACGACAGATCTACGAAATCTACCATAGTACGTGAAGATCCGCCGCAAAGATAATCTGATGTTACATAATTCCCACAATCTAATGCAGCAAAATCGCACTGATACGGATGTGATATAATAATATATGATGAGATTTTAAGTGTTCCATCTTTGTACCAGGGTATCATCTCAACTTAACAAGGGTGCGTGGTACATCAACAACAAAAGATTAACCAATTATGGAATATTTCCCACAAAGGTACGGTTTAGTTTTTCAAAAAAGTTCAGCGTGGTAAGCATTCGAAGCCAGTTTGAATAAATAATTGGGATTTATTAATTATAAATGTAAATTTTGTTTATTAAAGTCAAAAGAAATAAAATAAAATAAAGTAATCTAAAAATTCTCATCGATCTTTGCATTGCATTAGAATCTATGAGAAACTCTGAAAATAAAATGCCAAATTTATGTCCTCAACAATATTCATTAATAAAGATCTATCCCCACCATTCATTAAAGTAAAATAAGATATTCAATCTAAATCTAGTCCACCTTGATGCTCATAAATATCTTGCGAATGAAGATGAGACACGCAAAATAACCAATTGTACCTAAACAAACGACGGGTGATCGGATTAACCTTAGGAGACTTAAAGCCCCAAAAAAAGAAAGCGAGAATACACGAAACATACCTGTTAGAACGAAAAAAATAAGACTCATAACACCCGTCCATCCAAAGTAAACTACCGCACTGGTCAAAGATGTAATTTGTAACCTCGTTGCAAAGTACATGATGGAATAAATAAAGATATATAATCCGGACGCCCCTGACGTCAGGAATGATCTCCACGACCAATGATAATCCTTTGAAAAAAAAAGTATTATTACAAAGTACAAAATAATCTGCCAATAAAAAGAACGACAGCTAAAATTCTCACCTCTGCACAAAGATGGAAATAGCACAAAAGGATCGTGACCTCGGAACATGTGATCGTAAGAATCACAAACACCATGGCAGCAAATCCGAACAGGTAATACACTTTATTACCCCAAATACTGTTCATTATAAAGTATAGCTCAATGAAAATGGCACCGAAGGGGAGTACGCCACCCATAAGCATTGACGGAATCGGTCGTAGATAAAAGACTTGATCGGGAATTTGACGGGGAATTTGGTTCGTACGAACGGGACGCTCAATTCTCTAAGCACAGTGAATACAAAAGATCATCAGCTTTGATTATCACGAATTATTACCGAGTGTCTATTCTACTCTCGGAGGTTGGTAACACGTACCGGTTTTTTGAACCCAAAGATGGAACCGATGCAACACAAAGGAACCGAAATCAAGAACCATAATCCTATTATTGCTAATAAAGTTGTTGCTGGGACTGCGCCGGATGATTTTGCTGATACAAGGAAAAAGTTTAAAATGATGAAAATGGAGAAGATGACCCTATATCAAAGGCAAGGATGTCAATTTCGAAATGATCAATCGAAGGAACGAAGCTGTCTATACGAAAGTTTACACTTACGCAGGAAATAGAAAAGCCGTCAAAAAGACGTTTTTCTTCCAAGATTCACCACCGAACGTCTTATAAACGCGTGCCGACGTATAGCCTGCGACAGAGCCGAAGAGCATGTAAAATATGATCATGACGGTGGCCAAGGAACCTCGATTTGATGGAGAAAGAAAACCAAGAACAGCAAACACTACAAAATAGATTCGATACAAAAATTCTTTTAAAAAAAAAAATAATTCGGATGAAAAGTTGAAGTCATCGTAACTGGAATGAGTGCCACTAACCGAGAGTTACGGCAGTCATAAAAAATAGCTGAGCGCCACTACCCAACAACACGGATAACAACATAATGTAATTAGGAGGACGGAAGACATCACCGTGAACCAGTTTCCAACCAAAGTCTTCCTGAACATCTTCCTAGAATCGCTTACAAGGTTAGCGTAAAAATCACCTAATTTTAGCCTCGTGCGAATCTATGCTACCAACCTGTGCATCAATCTGGTTATAACGAGATATGTCTTTGTGTAATGCGCGAAGTAGAATCATGGCTACCATCCCCGTCAAGAACAGAACAATGACAATAGAATTGACTAAACTGAACCAATGGATCCTGGGGTCAAAGGTGTGCAAATAGTTATCCCATCGTGTCGCCCATGCAGTTTGTGATTCCTGATATGAAGGAAGATTTTTAATATGAATTTGAATGTAGATTTTTTTTTCTTTATATTTCAAGTAATCTGTATGTACCTTCCATTCCACTTTATAAGTGTACCACACTGTATTCTCCTTTGTCTCGTCCAGAGAAATAACCTCTGATGCACGACATGCTCTAGCTTCTTCCAGAGACTCGTATTTATGACTGAAGGTGATTGAATGGTGCGTTTAAAAAGTAACGAACATAGATATATGTGCGTGCGTGAAGTCAAGTAAAAAATGGTTGAATACCTCGAGGGACGAACAATAACGCCGACCACACGATATTTATTTTCATCC
>CAJVPT010003975.1:0-14248 GCA_910592055.1 Acaulospora colombiana
TTAGCAAAGAAATAAAAAATTTCTTGTGAACATCTTTTTTGTGTGTGGTCAAGGGATCAGCGGAAAGAGTTTTTTTTGTTGATTACAAAATTGTTTTATAATTTAAAGTAATATATATTTATTTATATTGAATAAAATAAACCTATTTCTGATATAAAATAAATAAATAAATAATATGACTTAAACTTTATAAAAGATATACTGTAATATAAATAAAAATAAATCAATTACTATTTTGATCTGTGGGTCAATAGCATAGTGATAGTACTCTCAGGTCACAATTATAAGATCTATAGTTCAATATCACTTAAGAACCAAAAATTGAAATTATCCTTCTAATCAGATTTATCAATTTTTTTATAAAAGTTATACACAATAATCCAGAACAAGTTTAAAACAAGTTAGGTTGCATGAATATGAAACTTCTGACCTTTCATTGATCAAGGGCTGAAACTTAAGGTTGTACTATCAAAAGGATTGCACAAAGTAAGATTTTTGGTCTAGTTTTCCACAAAAATGCCTCAAATCCATTCTGCCCTAACAGCTTTTAGGACCCTATTCTCCTAGCTCAAGATATTCCAATCTGGTACTTTGCTTAATTGAAAATTAGTTAATAGGGATTGATCCAATGCTACAGATGGTGACAAAGAAGATAAGGCATATGATACAATATTTCTCTTTATGCTTAAAAAAACTATAGTTCAAATTTGAATCCCTACAATTATTAAGAAGATTATAATATATCTTTTCAAAGGTAGAAGTTGTAATATCATTCTTCGCAATGGACCTTTTAATCCAATAGTTGCAGAAAATGGTATAGATTAAGAAGAATAATCTTTTGACTGTTATGAAGAATTTTTTATAACTTTCTATTATATAAAATTCAAAATAATATTGATCTGAATTATACTATAGAAGAATAATAGATACTCAACTTTTATAAACCTGAGAAGAAGACCAAGCTCTCTCTAAAGCAAGTAGTGATAGCTTACATAGATGATATAATATAAATTATTAAATCCAAGAAAGATTTGATGTATATTTTGAAAAAAGCAAAAAAGTTTTACATAGTAAATGATTTATAAATTAATGCAACAAAGTCAGTTCTTCTTACTATTAATTAAAATCCTTAGGATTTTAAAAGAATCTGAGCTAGAACAAAGAATATTGTGATTAATGAAATTAATAAGAAGGATCAAATCAGATTCCTTGGTATTTGGTTGGGATCAAAACAGAAAAATCGGGATATAATCAGTTTAATAAAATCAAAAATTAAGATAATAGTTCAGACAATATCTAAGAAGAAGTTTATGGAAAACCATGTTTGATATATTATAAATAGAGTGTTAATCTCAAAAATAGAATATAGAATACAATATATGTGTCTTAATAAGAAGAAATGGAATAAACTCATAACCATGTTCAGAAAGGTTTTCAAGAACAAAGCCTTAATCTATAGAATAATTCCAAACAGTTGCATTCATAACAAAGAAATATACGGTCTCAAAAGCATTTAGGAAATACATTTGAAAAGCCATATATCAGAACTATTCTATTAGCTCAACAATAGTAAGGCCTCCAGTATGGCTATTATAATCTAATTGAAACAGAGTCAGATCAAAGACTGGCAACTTGAAAATATCTTAGATAATTCTATAGATTCACATAAGATGATCAAAAGAAACCTGGCAGCTATAATATTGGCTCTGTCAAAAAACCTTTAAATTAACATTTAAAGCTAGAAATAGAAGGAAACCTTTAATTTCAGGAAGGTATTTTATCTATTAAGCCAATATTACAAAATAATAGAAAATATAAGAAAGTATTTCATCACTTTGTAAGTACAAAATCATGTTCCTAAATTAAATTATCAATATAACTATGATGACACTCAAAAAATAAAAAGCAATCTAGATTTTTTTTAGCAAATGCAAAGGTCAATTTTCTCTTAGTACAAAAATATCTGTGAAAAAGTAACTGAGAATCATGATCTTTCAAGGAAATCACTACATAAACTAGACTGAACAGGTTACAATATTTAAACTAAAACTTTTTCAGTATATCTAGATAAGAAATAAATATATTGGTTAGCTTGCTCTAGCTCTCCAACTAATATATTGAGAAAAACATTATTCTTGAATAACAAAATTCAGTTTGCTTTATATTAGTTAATATACAATTTTACTAGAAACCATATTTTATTTTAATCAGATAGATCCTCTCAAGTAATAGAAGTAGTCATATTATAAATTCATCTTTTTTCACAACTAAATAAATATGAAAATCTGAGAAAATAAAAACAAGTCCTTCTACCAGATAACTTCACAGATTGACAAATGACTATAAGGTAACAATCAGTAATTTCACTAATGTATAAATTTGAAGTGGAAATTCAGATAGAAAACTGAAAAGCCATACTAATAAGACAAGTTATCCAATCAGAAGAATATATAAATAAATTTACAGATATTCTGAAATATAATATAAGGTATATGGCCAATTAATTTACTTTCTATATAGATGACTTTTATAAAAAAAGAATAAAAGATGATAAGCTTGAAATGGATCTGGCCTGGGTTCTAGTAGAAGATGACAAAGTTGTGAAACAATTCTCAGCAGAGGCATTAATATAGCTATTGGCAAGTATAGCAGAAATATTAACTGTTATGACTGCAATATATATAGCTTTTTGAAACACAATAGTCTCAATTTTTTCTAATTATAATACTGCAGTCAAGACATGGAAGCCCATTAGTTTACAAGTAAAGATATCAATAAGGAAATAAATAAAGACCACCAATTAACTATTATGGAGTAAAATCAATGATTTAGTTAAAAAAAAGATCTCACTTTGAAAATTATAAAGGTCAAAGCTTATAGAATTAATAAATTCAATAACCAAGTAAATCTACTTACCAAACAAGCCAAATATGAGAATATAATAATCTGACATCAATTATCAGAGTTAGGAACAGTTTTTATAGTAGCAATATAGAGTAAACACATAATAGAGATTAGTATTAGAGAATTTATCATAATGTTTAATAAGAAAAAGATTAAAAAAAATTGAATGATACAGAAAAGAATTTAAGAATTGTGAATCTAAAATAAAAAATCATAGATTGGTTAATCTTCTAAATTAGTTTAATCTATCCAATATCTTTGATACTTCTTTTAAATACAACAAAAATAAAAGTTTTTTGACTAATTTAACTTATAATAAACTTTCAGTATTGCAGATATTCAAGAAAATAAAACTAGATATTTATATCATAATAACCTGTTTAGTATATAAACTTCAAAAAAAAATATTAGGATACCTGTTTGAATATCTAATCATCAAAGAAATTAGAAAAGATATATAGAGAAAAGCAAAAGAAAAATCAATTGCTATATTAGTAAAAAAATAAAAGACAAAAAAGAAGTTTGTCCTGCAACCAATAACTAGACAAGTAAATGATTAAATGAGATTTAGCAATCTGATAGAAATCTTTTCAATACTATTTGTAGATATATAGAAGAGAATATAACTATTTTCTTGAAGAATTACCTCAAAGCACAATTCAAAATTTTCTTACCAGTTACACAAAGTATAATTAATAAGCTTTGTTATAAAATAAGAAAAAATTTTAAGAAGGATATATAAAACAGCTGCTACAAAAAAGTAATAGAGTAAAAAAAGAAACAGAACATTATTGAAAAGAACAAAAAAATCAAAAGACCTGAGTACAGATTCAATACACAAATCATACAAGAATAGCAAGAACCTATATTCTTAGAAAATTTAAGACAAGAAGTTATTAAAAGAAAGGAGAAAACAAAGTATATAGAAATTATTATATATTGGATTTGTTATTGAAGAAAATGATTTGATTTTTAATTGTAACCAGAATTTAGAATAATATATAGTAATAACCTATAGACAATAATTTTATTGGCTAAAAGATTTATCCAAGTCAGTAAAGAAGTAAAATATTATTCTTTAAATTATATCTAGAAAAATAATTTTTTGATAATAGGTGAGTCAATATATGAAAATCAAAAACATTTTATAAATATCTTTATATATACAATAAAGACAAGTTATACTAATTTGACTGTAAATTAAAAAAAATTGTCTCTTAATAACAAATACTATTATTACTATAAATTTATTAATATTTATCTATTATAGCAGACTGATCAGTGAGTCTGTTGCTAATAACTAAAAGCTTATATAACCTGCAAATAGAAAAGTCTGTTCTTCTATCACATACACAAAAATCAAGGCAGAGGTGTAAAAAATTTTGGATGAGTCTCAAGATAGTTTTCCCTAAAATTACTTATAACTTCACTATTATAACAATCTATCCAAAAGATTTGTTTTAAGATTTATCATTTTATTAAGTTATTGAAAGAAGTTATATTTATACATTTTTACATATAGAGCTATTATATAATCATTATGACTATTTTAGTATTATGTTATACATAAATTGTTTTATAGTCAACTAATTTTCTATTACCTCGACTCATAGTTTTTTACCTTTTTGATATGAATAGATTGTTCATATATTCTTCTATCTTATAAAGAGTATAGTGATAGTTGACAATTGATTGTTTCATGTAAGCTTCAGTCATGTTATGATTATTGATTATATGATTACAGTAAAAATTCTGAACTTGGCCTGATTTTTTTGACCTTTAACACTATATATTATCAATAATTCGGATTTTGTATTATTTTAAAGCTTCAGGATTAATAGTCAAGTTATATAATCTGAAATATCATATATTTTAATAAATTATTAATATTTTATAACTAAAAATATAAATAAGACCTGTGAATTAATAGCACAGTGGTAGTGCTCCCAGGTCACAATCACAAGGTCTGTAGTTCAATACCACTTAAGGACCAAAAAACAAATATACCCTTCTTATCAAGTTTACCGGTTATCCTGGGAAAGTCATACTCAATTATCCGGATTCTGCCAAATTCAGTTAGGCTGTATGAAGATAGGACTTCTGATCTTTCTAATGATTGCAGGTTGAAAAGAGGTCAAAGCAGAAAAGGTTGCACAAGAAAAGGCTTCTGGTCTAACTCCAATAAAAGCCTACAACCCCCTGGCATGGCAGACTCCATAATACAAACCACCCCCTAGCTCAGGATATTCCAATATGATGCTCCGCTTAAATGAAAATCAGTCAAATGGGGCTAATCCGATATTACAGGTGGTGACAAAGAAGGTAACATTCCCCCTTCTGAGGTCTGAGCAAATAATATCTGCGAATATTGAAAAATATATACATCCTGTTGGATATAATTAATATGTTTAGCTTAGCATACAATAAAAATAGTTATATGAGCCCCTTACTAACTAGCCTAACTCATCGCTGTTTATAACTGTGTATTAATCATTTGGCCACTAGCTAGATGTATTTACTTTCTCAGTGGTAGTAGGTCTAGCTAGAATTGCCACGATAGGTTAGCATTAATCTATATATATAAAGATGTTTGATGTAATGGCTATGGAATTCAAATTGTCAAATAAAATTTCGTATCTAATACTAATTATGGTTTAAAAAAAAAAAATAATAACTAAAAATATAAATTCTTTATTATCTTATAATTCAAGTTAATAATATTTTTTTAGTTTTTAGAAAAAAATATTTGTTTTATTAAAATGTCTATAGTTTTCTAAGACTATTTTAGAAATTATCTTATAACTTTTAAATAAAAAATAAAATTTTTATTAAATAACTTAAATAAATTTATTATAATCTTTTTTATACTCTTTTGAATATTTTATAAAATCTTGAGTACTACTATTTGAAAAAATATATTAATTTTGTTTTATCAATATTTTTGATTATTGAAATATTTAACAAGTCTATTTATTATTGTTGGGATGGAAGCTTAGCCTCATTTATTAACTTGATAAAGTAATTTACAAATTTAATTACAGAGAATACTTATTTTTATTATTCATGTTGACAAAGATCCCTAGAACCCTACTTTTAAAGAATTCACCAGATGGCTTGTTGCCTGGAAATACCTGATCGAATTAAATTTCTACTACTACCTATCTAGAAAACCTAGACACCCTATTTTTGGATCTTCAATTCTTCTGGATTCCTCCCAACTAACTTGTCAGGCTTGACTTGCTAGTTTCATAAAAGGAGAAGTACATCTTTCAAATAGTTCTGATGGACATGGCACTATTGTCAGTTTTGGTACCTTTCTCAGATTTGTTTGTGTTCAGTCATATTGATTGTATCTTTTATAGGAAAAAAAACCTGCTTAGAACTGGAAGTGGAAAAACCCTGTTTGTATGAAACCGGAATGGAGATAATCAGTGTTTTTTTTAGACCTAGTTGTGTTTTTACATCATAGATGGTTTTTCATTCCATAAATTTTTCATATGTAATATTGAACTATAGACCTTGTGATTGTGACCTAGAAGCACTATCACTGTGCTATAAATCTATAGGTTTAAGTCTATTTATTATTATTTTAATAAAGATTTTTTTTATTAATATTGAGCAAGATAATTGAATATGCAGTGGGAATAAAAAAAAATTAGAATTTATTTTTTTTTACAATGTTGATGTATAGACTGAACCAATTCAATTAGAACTAATTTTTTTATTTTTTTCTATTCCTCTTCTATATATCATTCTAAATTATCTAGATTTTTTGGCATACATTTTTTTATGTTGTCCTTAATGATACTTCATAAATTTTTTATCAGATTCAAGTTGGAGCTATTAAATGGCCAGTCTATATTATCTAACATATTTTTCATAATAAAGATCTTTACCAAGTGACTTATATACTTTGGGTTATTGTCTTATTGGAAGTACCACTTATCACCAAGTATCCTTTTGATCTCTGAAACATGTTTGCTTAGAATTTGTATGTAAAAACTTGTGTTCATAATCTGCTAAAAGAGAAATAGCTATGTTTTTTTTTTAATACAAAAACCACCCCAGTCAAAGATTTTTACTTGACTTTTAAGCATATAATTTTATTATAAATAGAAATAAATAATATACAGTATACTGTATATAACAAATTTTAATATAAATAAATAAATAATTTTGTAAATCAGTTACACAACACCTTGTCTATATTATAAAGCTATTCTACTTGAAAAAGAGAAAGAATACTTGTTTTTATTCAAGAAGATTATTCAAGTCATAATATTACTTTTTATAAAAAAATAAATTATAGTTCTGTTTTAAAAATTAAAATTTGAAAGAAAAGAAAAGGCAATACAAATATTTTATCAAAATCTGATTATTCAAAATATTTATCAAATGGTATAAAAGAAATATATTAAACTTATTAAATTGAATAAATATTTAAATACAATTCAAATTCAGAAAAAAATTAATTATAATAAAAATATTATTATTTCTACAAATATAGTTAAACATACTGTATATTAAAAAAATAAGGTCTGTAAATGTATAATAATATAGAATTATATAAATATAAATAGTATAGAAAACTATTGTAAAATTGTTAGAAAAAATCAGAAATAGTTTAATTAAAGATCATCTGATAACAGATAAATACAATAAAGCTATTTCATCACTCAAATACAATAAGTTGATATATATGGATCAGCTTATCAACTATAAAACTAGAGAAATATGGGACTAGCAAATACTCTAACTCTTACAAAAGACAAATAAGAAACCTATTTTAGAATAGTACTTGTAAATAATAAGGGAGATATAAGGAAACAAACTAGAATAGCATATAAGGTCTTAAAAAGAAGATTGGTTAAAGTGAAGTTCAAAACATCTAATACTCAATTTCAACCTTGATAAAAGACAAAAACTTTATACAGTTATCAAGAGCAATAATCATTAACAACAACTTGTTTGAAGAAAATTAATTCCAAATAACAATAAAAGATACATTAAAATAGATTATTTCAAATATAACAGCTTCAAGAAAAATTTAGAATCAAATCTGATGCAATATCAGAGCTATCTAAAAGAGATTAAGGCTAAAAATTGATGCATAGTAGAATCAAATATAAAATAAATATATATAGTTCCTTATTTTAATATTAGAAAATCTATGAGAAGAACTCAACTTTTAGGAATTTCTTGTTCTAAGATAGCTCTAGAGAGAACAATAAGTAGAACAATTTATATAAACTTAGTAACTACACAATATGATAGAAAGCAACTAGAAGAAGTAAAAATAGAGGACTGGAAGGAGAAGTTCATTAAAGAGTATATTAAAGAAGATATATATCAAATCCATTTAATTGAAATATTCGAGTGTAACAAGGGGAATAATAGCAATAACATAATAATTTTTTACTTTGACAGATCACTTGTTAATTACAGAAATAAAAATATAAAGATGGTTGTAGCATGAATACAAATTGAAGAAATAGGAAGGGAAAGTAAGTTTTAAGCAAAGGTAGCTAATTGACTTTTATCTATAAGAGCAGAACTAGTAGCAACAGTTATCATATTACTAGTAGCACTAATTAATAGCAAGGTCAAGATCCATACTGACAGTCAAACCTATATCTTCAAATGAAAAACTATAGAAAAGAGAGATCTCAAAAAAACCTACAAAATATAGTTAAAGGAATAAAATCGATTCTTGTGAATATGAATATTGAGCCTGGTAAAGAAAAAAGAAATAGATCTAAATCTTATCAAGGTCAAAATATATCCCAATATTTAATATAATAAGGAAGTAGATACTTTAGCCAAAGAATCATTAAAGTTTCCAACAATAGAATGGCAAAATCTGATCTCATCTAAGATTATTATTAAAATCAAATAACAAGATATAGTACTGGATACTTTAATAAAGTAGTTTATTAAAAAACCAATGTCAAAATAATAACTCATCAATGGACAACTCAAAATAAAATAGACAAAAAGTGGGATCATCAAATCCAAAACCAGCACAGGCACACATGGGACCTAGTTTAGGAACAAATGAATAATAGGTATATATGAAATATCTCTTTTAAAGAATTACAAAAAAAAAGCTTTCTTATTAAGATAATCTATGATAAGTTACTTACATTAAAAAAGCTAACTACAAAAAGATCAGACTTATATAAACAAGTGAAATATCTCACATGTAAATAGCAAGAAGAGACAATAGAATGCTTGTTAAAATGTCTAGTATATAAAACTCAATGGCAAGAAGTTTAACAAAAGGGTATAGAAGATATAATACAAGGTTTTAACAAACTCCTAGCAGATAGAAAAAAGGAGTCAAAAGAAAAAGAAATAAGTTTGACAGTTAATAACAGAATAAAAAGAAAGAAAATGGATAATAAAATAGCTTGATGATAGAAAGGATCTCAAATTGATCAGAATATATTTAGTTTTAATATAGAATTGGTTAAAAAAGATCTAATGGGTAAGATAGCAGACTCAAAGTACTATAGAAAGAGAATTAGTAACGAAGCAAGAAAGTAAATGATGAAGATATAGAAGAAAACATATAATTATTTCAAAAAGAAAATTTAGAATATCAGATGTAAGAAGGTGATAGAGTGGAAACAGATGTTGGAAATTGATAGAGGTGATATAATCAAAAGATTGACATATCTACAAAGTCAAAAAAATAAAATCAAGGTATCAGGAAATCAATTATATTAAGCAACATTAAGAGAAAAAGAATTAGAAAACATGATCTACTATTTCTATATAAAGTTTGATTATAAGAATAGATAATCAAGTTTCTTGAACAACTATTATATACTATTTAAAATTATATAAATATAATTACAATACCCTAACTGCAATACTAATACTTATAAAACAAAACTCTTTCTACTGATCCTCTAACCACACACAAAAAAGATGTTCGCAAGAAGTTTTATACTTCCTTGCTAATAAAGTCTTAATACTTTCCTTAAAACAACTTGAAGTATAACAACAAGAGTTACTTCTACCCTTTTCCTATTGTTTACAAACTTCTTCACTCAAAAACTTGACTCTTAGTGACCAATAAATTCAAGCAATACCTTTGATACCAATGGCAAGAAAGTTTCCAAAGGAAGAAAAACTGACTGTGAAGTACCTAAAGACCTATTTAACCTTTGAAGCAAGAGGTATATAGTTTTTGATGACAAAAGGTCTTATTTTTCTCCTTCCAGTCATTGTTGGACCTCTTAGAGCTATCAGTTTTATGGTTTTCTGAGGAATTTTGCCTACCTCAGTTTGACTCTGAATTTTTAATAGTACAAATCCTCATCAAAGATAATTGACTGACATGAAATACGTCAGTTTTTGAAATGTAAACAAGCTTCTATTGGTTACAATCACGTGTCTCTATACATTATTGGTGATGTAAGAAAGAAAGTTCTAGAAAAAGTGTCCCCTTCCATCGTGTATGTTCAACCTTCAGGAAATAATTATGATACCAAAAGATGAACAATGGGTGCGAAAAGAAGATTCAACTCCCATCTCTCATTAAGTTTCTCAGGTGATGAAAAGGCTTTCTTGAACAAAAGCTGAGATTTCCAAGCTTTTATCCCAGTCAGACAAAGTTCTTGAAAAGATTTTTTTATTCCGGTCAGGCAAACTCTTCTGTAATATGGCACTGGCCTCACTAGCGATAAGCAAATCTGTATATCGAAAGAAGGATAAGTTCCTCAAACATTCTTCTTGAAGTCACATTCAAGAATGGCTAAGTTCCTCAAATGTCATGAAGCTTAGAGAATATCCCAATCAGGCAAACCCCTTTCAAGAGGAAACTGTGAAATGGAGCAAGAACCTTTTGGAGGGCTTTGATTTGCATTCCTCTTTCCCCTTTCCCAGTATCAACTTTAGCAATTCATCATTTTTGGAATAATCTACAGTGATAAATTGTTGGCAATAACCCTAATAGACTTAGAGGCACTATTGTCAAGCTACTAGAAGAGTGAAATATTGTCCCCTAAATCTAACTTAGAATACCTAGTTTAGACTTAGTTTTGTTTAATTCAAACTAGCTTAGTGGACTCTTCATATTTTTTAAGTAGTGTAGTTCTTTAACTAATAATGTAAAACGATGAGTTAGTCACTTTGTGAAAGTCTGTAAAATATTTAGGTATTCCTCAATATCTCAATAAAGACATGCCATTGCGGCATGATTATGGATTAAAAAAAAAAAATACTAATACTTATAAAACTCCATCAAGAAAAATATGTAGAATGGTCAAATAAATATCTAAATAATTATTAAAACTAATTATTTTTTATTGAGTAGACAACTTTTTAACTTTTTTGAAATACTATAAAACAATAGTACAAAGGTTTAAGACTATTTTATCAAATTCTAAAAGACTAATAAAAAATATTTGTTTAGAATGGATTTGGTAAAAAAGGAAGAGTAAAACTTTACTGTTTTAAGGAAATAATAATTATAAAAGTTTATATATAAATATTAGAAAAAAATTTATAAAGTATAAATTTATATAAAAATTGTTAAAAATAGTGATCTCTACTATTTATCTGTAGTAGTGAACTCAATGGGTCACAACTCTTTCCCGTAAATCTCTGACTACCACTTTCAAAAAAGTGTTCTTTCAAAACTTTATGTTTGAGAGTAATAAAACTTCAAAACTCTCTCTAAAAACACTTGCCTCATTTGACAGTAGTCATATTATACCCTTCTTGTTTACTTTTTCTCTTCACAAACCCCCTACCTATGAAGTTAATGGTAAGAAAGCTTTTCTAAGAAGGAGAAACCAGATGAAAAAATACCCTTTCTTTTTTTTTTATGGAGGTCTTAGAGTCTAGGAAGAAGTTTGGGCCAATAACTTCATATCAGCCAATAGGCAGACATCAATATCACAGGCAAAAATGACTTCTTTCTTAGCATGTAGCAGTTTTCTTGGTTTTTCTAAGGAATTTTGTCTATCCTAGCTTGACCCTGAATTTTCTGTTACACCAAATTCTGGACAAATTGATTGGTTGAAGTTTAGAACTGGTTGCTCCATGATTAGCAGAAATATAAACAAGAATACACGTGACATGAGATGTGAATGCATTTTCTAAGCTCTATAAGAACCTTAAGTCCATCATAAGTTATTGGCTAGTTGTGCAAGTGGATAAATATCACATAGACTGTGATCTCCTCTCTCTCATCCACTCCAAAAGTGTCAAGGCTATGAATCGAGTATCTTCTGAGGCAAAGTTGGGTGGATGAGTAGTTATTAGGTATCCTTTTATTCCTTCTTTCATTTCATTTTCTTGTAAATATTTTTAATCTTCCTCCTCCATTTTAATTTTTTCTTTTAACACTGACTAGTCGCAAGACTAGTACAAGAGACCTCGAATATCAGATGGTGTTGGGACTCTTGTGCGAGTCCTGATATGTTAGGCACCATAGTGGGTGGCAATAAGCTGATCGATAGGTGCATTAGTATACTTTAGGTAACGTCAATTCCTGAATATAGGGATGGATAAGCAATGTACAGCTTGTGTATCTCGTTAGCCCTCACTTTGTTTTTAAAAGAGAAGTATTTATATTAGATGATTATGTATTTTTCTTATCCTGGTTAGGTTAGACATAGATTGAGTCATAAAAATAAATAGCTTCCTGTTCTATTTCTCTCTAGTAATCTGTAAATCCTTAGACAGTACGTGAAAGTATTCATCCTGATTGTTGCTAAATATAATCTTTTCTTAATAAAGTATTGGAGAAGGTATGTGATGAGCCAGTTTTAAAATAAAAAATAAAAATCTGTAGTAGTGAACTGCAGGAAATTATATTTATAGTAGAAAAGTATTTATTCAAACTATAAATAAAGTGCCAAATTACTTTAAAAGTTGTATTTAAAGTTTGAATATAAACTAAGATAAATAAGTTAATTAATATTTTAACTTTAATAATACTATAAATAATATTGTATATATCATATTTAATAAAGTATATATAATTAATCTAACAATAGGTAAAAAAAAAAAAGATACTTTTACTACTTATTAGTGACAAGAATTGAAAGAAAATAGTTTGTAAATTGGATTATTAATATTAATATATATAATACTATATTCAATGAATAATTGGCTTCTAAGTATTTAATATATAAAATTTAATAAATAACATATATTAATTTTAAAAAAATTTTTATAAATCTCTATTTTAATAGAAACAAAATTCAAAAAAATTATAAATCAAAGGTTTTAGCAATAAATAAATATTTTGAATAGTTTTTAAATAGTTATTAATTTAAAAATTTTAATGTTTTTAATAATAATTATTTGTCTTTTGCCTCTATTTTATCTTTTAAGAATCTATCTTTATCTTTAATAGTTTTTTACTTTTAATAAAATTGAATCTTCTTTTACTTTTTTAATGTTTTTCAAAAAAATAATTTTATGGTTTATTTTAAGTACTTTCTTTTTCTACTAAGTATTAGTATCTAACTCTTATATATAATTTGTATTAATATTTTATAAGCATTTACAAATGAACACAAGTTAACTATTAAAAATATAACACAATATTATCTCTCCTCTGGCACATCTACTATGACCCTCTTATTATTACTATTAGAAAAATAAAAGGTTATCAAATGAAATGCCAAAAATCTATCCTGAATAATAGCAGTTCAAACAGAATCAATATTTTGATAATTGTATATATATATGATACTATGATTATTATCCAAAATCGAGAACAGTTTGAAGATATCACAACAATTTGTTTCTCTTTTTATTATCTCAATGGAATCATAGCCAATCCATCCAAATCTGAGTTGATATACTCAATACTCCACAAGAAAACCTAGTTTTTTAAGGACAAATCAGAGTATTTGACATATGGCATGAGTGACAAAAAGGAAAAAAACACCAATAAGGACTTACAAAAAAGAAAACATATATAATAAGCAACATTACAGCCTAAAAAACCATTACAGATAAGATACACACATATATTTTAAACCATGTCCTCTTTCCATTTATTGAATATCTGTTAATAGACCTGGTGCTCTCAGAACACAAAACTAATTGGATAGATTTAGAATACTATTAATCATTTTTCTTAGATGTTCCTCTAGATTCTTATATTTTTGTTCGATGCATTTCTGGATTTTCTTTCCTTTTTCTTATTTGATTTTGATTCTCATAATCTTGTTTTCTATCTTCCAGATCTCCTTGATTTCCAGTAGCCACTTGTATAACTTTTCTTTATTGTATATTATTGTAATATGTGCAATGTTAGGAAGTCATTTCATCATCATGTATCTTAGTTAAAGGAAAACTTTATTAAATGTAAACT
>CAJVPT010003976.1:0-14243 GCA_910592055.1 Acaulospora colombiana
AATTGTTAAAATATAATAAAAAAAAACCAATTTAAAACTTCTTTAAAATATTTTTAATCTATTTAATAACTTTTTTCTATTTAATTAAAATATTTTTTAGTTTTATGATATATAAAAAACTTGATTATTTCTAAAAATTAAGACTTTAAAAAAATATTTGAAAAACTTATCCATCTATCAATATATAAATTTATTTATTATATTATTGATACTAATAGTATATTATAAAAAATTTTATTTATTAAAATAAAAATATATTTTTAAAAACTTTATTTAACTAAAATAGAAGCTTGAAAATTTTGATTTTTATTTAATACAATCTTTTTATTATTTAAGAAACTTAATAAAAAATAAAAATCTATTATTTATTTTATTATTTATATTTTAATTTAGCAATTATTTTTTAAGAAACTTATTTAGTTAAGAAATATATTTTTTAAAAAAATTTTTTTAATTATCAATAATATTATTAAAATATATAAATATACTTAATACAAAAAATTATAAAAATAAAAGCTCTAAAAAAGTTAAAATAATTGATAAAAAGAAAAATAAGCTTTTCTATTATAACAAACTTTATAAAATTTGCTTTAAAAATAGAAAAGTCTTCAAATACTTTTTAATTAATTTTTTTTTAATTTACTATCAAATTAATTATATATACTTTATTAAAAAAAAAATAAGTTGTACTGAATATATGGTTATTTTTAAATGTTTGAGTTCACTTATTATCTTTTTTTTATAAATTTTAATATTATTGTTAAAAATTTCTTTCTTTATAAAATTTTTACTTTTGAATAATTTTAATTAGTTATTATTATAAGTCATATAATAATTAATAAAAAAATAAAAATAATTAATAATAATAAAACTTTAAAATTTTTATAAAAATTTTTTTTAAAAAATATAAGAAATAAAATAAATATTAAAATATAATATATATAGTATTTGTAAATCAATAGCATAGTAAATATGCTTTCAAGTTATCACTTACAAGTTATTAGTTAATTTTATTCAAGAATGATTTTTACAATATAGATTACATTGTAAAAGATATATGCTTATCAGTTATATACTGTACATATTTATATATAAATAACCTATTAAAATTTACAATATAATAAATCAGGTTACATAGATCCTGATTGATTTTAGTGTTAAGAAAAAAAGTTATTATTTTCTATTACTTGGAATATATACTATATGTATATATATTAAAAAATATTAGAAAAGATAATAATCAACTCAAAATCCTATTATATTAACCTTCCATGAAATCTATTTCTTCTCAAAAATTCTATTTTTGTGAAAAACTGAAAAACTTCAATTATACATATTAGTTGCAAATATAAAAATCAGATAATATAGAAGATCCGAGATTACTAATATCAATAGTTATTTAAGAATAAATCTTACAGATAATTAATAAGGAGTGATAAAGTTAAATAATTATGATGGAATACCTATAGAAACTAATATATTTGAAAAAAATCAAAAGTCTTGTTTAATTAAGGAAAGTCTTTATAAGACTATATTTAAAAAGTGATTAAGAATGATTATTGAAAAACTTTAATTATTAATTTAGCTCATTAATGACTATTAAGAGATTTACTTGAGACTATATAGAAATTGAAAGTATTAATAAATTAGTCTTTAAGGACTAAATATAACAAAGTACATTAATTAAGAATTAAATATATTCTATGTAAAACAAACAACTATAAATAAGACAATTTCAATATAGAATAGCTTCTTGAAAAAATAAAAAGTTTTCTGAAGAATCCTCAAAACACTAGGTGGTCTGGGTATAATAGAACAACTAACAAAAATAATATTTTCAACAGATAAAATTAAATGGATTTGAATTAAATAGAATAGTATAGACTAGAAGCTATTTTTTTTTTTTTAAACTCTAAGTCAGGCTAGGTATTTGTGCTTTATTAAACATTTGTATACTTACATTATTAAATATTTTGTTAAAGCTAAATCTCTATCTAACTTACTCATCTCTGTTTTGAATTTCTTAAAACTCTAAATGCAACTTCGGAAGTGATTTATCACTCCATTAGTAATTCAGGTATAAATCCTTCCAACTGCTAACTTCATTGCCTACAAGTTGCTACTGCAAATTACTCTTTGATATTCTGATCAGGCTTAGAATCCCAACCACTTCATTTAATACTTCACTCCTTTTATTAGAATCTTCTTTAGGCTTTCATCTTCTAGTCTTCCTTATTTTGGTAGTAGTTCTTTTTTTATTAAGGATGTAGTTTTCTGTCCTACTGGAATTGAAGGTCTTCTTGTCTTATCTTTTCTACTGATTCCCTGAGTTTGCTTCTATTCAATAATATTTTTGCATCTTGTGTTCCAAATTCTTTTTTGAACTTGATTACAAACTCTTTTTTACATCTTTATTATTCATTTTTTAGCTTCTTTTCCTATATGTTTACTATGACATTTTAGATCTGCCATTTTTGAAATGAGATTCTTTCTTACGAGATCAATATAAAAGACTAGAGTATTTTAACTAGTTGTAGAGGTCATTCCACTAGTCTAGAAATCCACTTGTTAAACTCTCCTAGTTCTTTCTAATTATTTATATTTTGTCTGTTACTTTTTTTCTCAGTTTCCTTTTTTCTTTCTTATAGAAGCTATTTAAAGCTTCTGAAAGTTTTATCTATTCCTTTGTTCCATACTTCTTGAAGTTAATTATTATAGGCTGGACATTCTAACAAGTGTTCTATTGTTTTATCCTATTGGCTACATGCAATGCACCTTACTTATTTATATAGATCGGATCTTCTTGTGACCAATTTATATAATATTGATAAGTTGTCATTGATCAGTTTAATAAGAAAGCTTTTTTGTTAAAATTTTTTGAAAGAAGTATTCTATGTATGACTATCTTTTATTCTTTTCCACACTAGATCCCATGTGTGATCTTACTGCTCTAAAATCTGATAACTCTATTTTTTCTCTATTCAATTTTGCTGAGTCCACTAATAAGCAATTGTTTTATTGTTCATATTTTTAATAAACTGCCTAATTGAATTATCTAAGGTCATATTTTACCACTTGATCTCTGTAATGATCTTGTGAAAATTAAGATTTCTCCATTTGATTGGTGAGAGTTTTAGGGCTTCTTTGACTAAGGTATCTGCTTATTCATTATAAAGGTTATTGGAATGTGTTTTGACTTTGGTAAGCTTCAGGTTTATTGTTTTTTCTTTGTTAGCTTTATTATTTATGCTTATAGAAACCAATTTTTTTTTTTGGCCATCTCTCGTATGTTCTTTTTGAATCCTTCTTTTCTATCTTCTTCTATTTAATGATATAAGTCTAGCTATCTATACAAATCTCAACTATGCTATTAATAGGAACTACTAGGAGTATGATTAGAATTGCTATCAACTCAACCTTTGTAGAAGATAGCCAATTATCTACTCCTGTTTGAAATCTACTTTCTCTTTCAGTATTTTCTATCTGAATCCACACAACACTTATTCTTATTTCTTCTTTTCCATGATTGATTGGGGATCTATCAGAATAAAAGGTTGGCTTTTCTTTGAATCCTAGATTGTATTGAAGTATTTCTATTAACTGATCTAAATATACTCATTTTTTAATATTTTCTCTGATTATAGTTTTTTTCTAAGTTTCTATATCCACATGGTCTATTTTGCTGTTTTGAGAAAAGGTCTTAAAAAGATACTAATTTCTATAAATTCCTTTTATAATCATGTTCTCAAGTGTTGCTTTAGGATTAGAGATTTTTAATTTTTCTGTTCATCAAATAAATATTCTTTTATTGAAATAAGATATTGTATAGATTCCTTCTTTATCTTTTTTTATGACACAACTATTGTTTTGTATTGTTTTAAGCATCCAAAGTATTTTTGTAATCTTGTCTTCTGGCTATTATTAGTACTATAATAGATAAAGTGTTTCACTATTATATTATATTCCTTCTTACTTATTTTAATTTTTCTCAAATCAGTTGATCATTCTTGTTGCTCCATACTACTCATAGTTTATATTGTTTATCTTGATTAGAACTTATTTTGAGATATTTCAGTTTCATTTTATATATTCTTCTTTTCAAGTTATTATGAGTTGTTGTACTTGTATATTTAGAGATTTTTGATTATAATTTGGTACCACTCTGGAATAGGTCCTTTGCTCATATTCTGTATTAGTTAAAGCATTCACCAATTCTTTATTTCCATACTTTCCTGATCTAATAACTGATCAAAATACATCAGTTTATTATTTCTTAAAGATGGTATAGTCTTTCTGTATTCTTCTAGTATAAAGTATTCTTGAATTGAACTATTTCCTTTACTTCATTCAAATATTTCTTGCCATTTTCAACTGTGAAAAATTATCCCTATATCTTTTGCCAATTTAATTACCTGAAATGAGAAGTTGCCTTAATCTGATAAGTGGCTTAATAACTTGTAAGTTGGTAAATTAAGTGGCTTCTAATATTTGATTTGTGCTTGCTTAAGTCTAATAATTGTTGTGATTCCAACTGATCCTGAATCATTTAGCTTGTTACATAAACCTATTATTTGACTTTCTTATTGTAGCATCCAGATACTTTTCAAGTTGAGAATCTTTAAATGATGAACTACACTATTTGGTATAGATTTGATAATGTATTTTTATTTTTAAAAAGTTTTCTATATGCTGCTATCAATATATTGTATATTTTTCAAGACAATATGCTGTGTTGCATTCTAAATTCTATTCTGGATATTAATACTCTATTTAGAATGTAGAGAGCCTGTTTGTCAATCATTTTTTTGCTTTTCAGAACTCTAATAACTATGTTAATTTCTTTAAGCACACATTCTTTGAGCTCAATTGTGGTCTTTTAGTTGCCAGTCCAGATTCCTAGAAATTTGACTTGTTCTGTTCTATCAAGTTCTTTAACAACTTCTTCTTTGATACCTACATGCACTTCTTCTGGATAACAATTAGGAGTGTTGATAGTTACAAGTATCAACTTGTTACTATTGATTTGAAAATTATTGGCCTTGTAAAAAGCTCTTGTAGTTTTTAAGATTTCTTCCATATCTTTCTTGGACTTTGCTATCTATGTCATGTCATCCATGAAGGCTATATCCACATGCCTTGATTCTAACTTTCTAATATTATGGTCTTTTAGATCAAGGTTTCAGGTAACTGATATTGTATATCCCCTTTGAGTATTATTTTGAATTTTGCAAAGTAGGAGATCATAAAAATTTATCAGAGTAAAGGTGAGATGGTTTCTCCTTGATCAATTTCATCTCCTGCTACTATAGCTTTTGTAAGATCATTCTCAAATATAATTTGAAATTCTCTGTTTTGGAATAAATACATCATAATCTTAATAAAGTCTTTTGGAATTTAATTCATTCCATTGCTTTAACTAATATTTTTAAGTTAATAGTGTCATAGGCTTTGGCTATATCCTGAAAAAGTATCCATAGTTCTTTTTGTTTTCTCTAGTATCTTCATAGATATTGTTGAAAATTTGAATAGATTCTGCTATATTGTACTTTCTCCTGATAATCCTGTATAATTGGACCCCCTGAAGATATTGTTGACTTTACAAATTTTTTCTATTCAATTGGTAAAAATTTTAGCAAAATATTTTTATATAATCTCTAATAGAACAATAGGTCTGATATTTAAGAGTTCACAATCCTATAGCTTTGGTTTTGCTATTGGATATATATGGCTTTGTTTCTAATAAATTGAAGTGACTTCCTATTTCAGAAAGTTATTAAGCATTCTTCTCAAGAATTTTTTTTCTTTTTGGCTTAATTTCTTAAGTATTTTATAGATAATTTGTGATCTGCCTAGAGCTTTATTATTTGAAAGTGTATGTAATATTTCACATAATTCTTCTTGGAAGATTGATTCAAGTAAATCTTTATATCAAGCTTCTTGTATAAATTCTTTGAGCTTATACTTATCCTTTCAATCCTTTGATAGACTATCATAGCTAGAATTTTATTTTTTAAAAGTCTCTGTACGATACTTTCTAATCTCTTCTTCAATTTTATTTTTCTGTATTGTAATATATTTGATATTGTTTTTCTTGATTTTGATTCTATCAAGTATGATCTTGCTTCTAATCTGATTTGTTAGGAAGTTAACCATTCTTCTTTAATTGTATCATAGATCTTCACACCTTCATTCTAGAGTTGCTTTGATTATATCCCTTGTATTTTTGACTTGCAACCTTTAATATATAAATTTTAATCCTTCTATCACATCTTGGATATTTTTTTGGGGGGTTTTCTAGGGCATATTGGAAATACTATATTGAACATAGATGTTTTCAATCTGGGATTGAGTTTATGAATAGTATTATTTTTTTCTATAGTCAAGCTGAAGATCTGTAGATTAGCTATGTTTTTTGATATTTCTATCTTGTTAAAAAGAACTTTCAGTCATAAGGCTTTTCTATATTTAACAAACTTGAGATTGTATTTATGTTTTCTTTTTTCATTTGAAGCTATATTTTTAATTGCAAGTTTGTTTAAAGCTATTTTACATAATAGTTTTTCAAAAGTTTTTCAAAGTCTATTTGTCTGGGTTTCTTTTTTCTCATGATTCAGTTCTTCTTGTAGCATGTGTTCAAGAATTGTTTTAAACTTGTAATCCAGACTTTCTTGATATATTTGCCATTGTGATAAGGATAATTTCTTTATGTCTATTTATTTTTAAGTATTTGTAAAAGGTTTATTGACTCTACTTCTTACAAACAGATTTTTGTTATAAAGCATAATTACTAATATAGTCTGATCACTTTCCATAATATCTTTTATGTTTTTATTGTCAAAATGGAGTAAAAAGTAGTTTTCTAGGTTATATAATATCCAGATATAATCTATTCTGCTACTGTTTGTCATGTCTTATCTTGTTGAAGTTTTGTTTTTTTCTTCCCATGTAACTTATATGTCTATAAATTCCCATTCATCTAGAAAGTTGAACAATGGAATTTCTGGATGCCATAATGGTTTAAACATAGTTTTGAAAGAGATTTGTCTATCTTCTGATGGGTTGTAAGCTGCATTGAAATCTCCCATTACAACTGTGAGATAATCTAGTCCATACTTTCTTTTGATGAGGCTTGTTAATTTCTTCCATATTTTTTTGCTTCTTTTTTTATTCAATAAAATATAGATTTGCATAATACAAATTTTTTTCTGTTTTATAAGTAGATTAATAGCAACTATATATTTATCTTTTTCTTCTATAGATACTACTTTTTTTTCTAGATCTTTCTTAATCAAAAGACTAATTCCTGCTTCAAATGGTGTTTTATTATTGATACTATAGAAATATTATAGGCTTTTTTATTATTGAAGGTCCATTGTGCATTGGTTTGAGTTAATTTTGTTTTACATAATTCTAGTATACCTATTCCTTGTTTTTGTATTTTCTCAATAAGACTCTATTGATTTGTTTTATCTATAATACCTCTGACATTGTGTATACCTATTCTTATCACTTTATTAGAAATCATATCCTCTTTGCTATTTGTTTCTATTATTTTGTTTTAAACTTGACTATTTAAAAATGTTTGTTGTTCCTTATGTAAAAATAATATTATATCTAAGTTATTATTATATTCTATTTTATTATTATATTCATCTGATCACTTTTTGTCCTTGTTCATTGTAATTGTTAAGGAGAAACTAGGCTCTTGCTCTTCCTGATTGTTATAAACAATTGGTATGTCTTAGGAGTGATTTGCTCCTTTGTTGCTATGTTTAGGTCTTTTAAAGATTAATTGTTCTTCTAATCTACCTATTCTATTATTTAATTTCTCAAGATTTGCTAAAATACGATCCAGTAATCTTGTGAAACTTCTACTTCTGATTCTGACTCATTTTTTGTATTTTTATGGTAATAATATCTTTGATTTATTGGTTCCCTATTACTTCCTATTGCAGAATGTCTATTAGATCTATTGATTTCTTGTCATATTCTCTTATTATGGTGATATCTAATTTGTCTTCAATTTGTTTGACTCTGATTGGCATTAAAAGTAGAGGTGGATTTTATGGATTTAGTGTTTGATAGCATATTTGAGGCTAAATCCTCATCTATTTCTACTTTTCTATATTCATATCTTGCTCTTTGGCTTTTAATTACTTTTTTAGATTTCTTCTTTTTTAAGTTAATAGAGTATTTAATATTCTAAAAAATATGCAATCCTTGTAAGAAAATATATTGTTTGTATACATTATCTCTATCTTCTTTTGTTGCAAAACAAACTATTGTAAAGTTTTATTTTCTAAGTGTAAAGAGATCTTTAGGTATATAGCATGTTTTTGCTTGAGTATCATTTAATACCCTGACTATCAAACTAATATATGTTTTGTTTGTATCCAGAAGTCATGCTGGATTATAGTTTTTCTCAATCAAAATATCATTGATTTCTCTATCACTTAATTCTGATTTTGAGAAAATGGCTCTTGATATTTCTATGCTAATTGAAGTCATCCATTTTGTTTCTGAATTGAGATTATAATATTTGTGCCACTTGATATATGCCTTAACTATAGGTTTGATATTTATCTTATAGATATAGATATTTTAAACCTCTACATATTTTTTAAGATATTTAGCTATATAATGTTTGTTTACTTTTTGATTCACATCAATTAAGCAGACATGACAGATAGAAGTATTTTCTTTAGCTTTGGTTTTATAAAAGATTTTCTTATTTAGATCTCTTTTAGTTTTGTGTGTATTATCCATGGCTTGTGGATTTATTTGCTGAATAGTAAAGTTGTCTTCTTTTTTATTTGTTTCCTCTATACATTTTAAGACATCTTCTTCCTCTTGTATCCAAAAGGTTAGTCATTTATTTCTATTAATGAATTCCTTCTTCAGGAGGTTTATTTTTTCTTGTGATAATTTTAGTATATTGCCTAAGTAAGTCTTGATTTCCTTTTCAGACTCCTCTGGAATATTAGCTATCATCATTTCAAGTTTATAGTTTCCTTTTTACTTTATAAAGTATGGATTTGTTGATAGGACTAGTTTCTTGTTTCTAGTTGCATATGAGCTATATTCATTTATACAGAGGCTTTTGATTTTTTCTTGAAGTCTTAGAGAATCTAGCTCTTCTTGTTCTTAGACATATATTATTGTGATTTCATTATCTATCGTTGATTCACTATCTATCTGTTCAATAATTTCCATTGGTTGAGATTTGAATCTATATATTTCTTCTAGATTTTTGATAATTTCTAGAAACCTATATTCTATATAGGGTTGAAGAAGATCTTTTTCATTGTTTTTTTCCAGTTGCCAAAAATATAGTAAGTATTGAGTTAAAATTCATTCTTTGTGAAAGATTGTTTCATTAATTTCCAGTATCTTAACAATAATACTGTTTAAGACTATATATATTTCAGGTAATGTAGCTACTTTTTTGTTAAATTTGATTTCTCTTTATTGTAATAGTTGTTGGGAGGCCCATAGCTTTGAATGCTCATCATGTTTTTGTGACAACTTAACTAAGGTATTAACTATGTTCTCTTCTTTTTTGTTTATTATTTATAGTATTTGTTGAGTTTTATTCATACTTGCTACTATATTATTTATATTATATCATATGTTTTTGTTGTTGAATCTACTGTTTTGAGGGGTTTACTTTTGTTTACTTGTTTATCCATTGTTATTGTATTTTGGTTTATCAATGTGAAGTAAACATGTATTTATTGATTGTTTATCTATTTGTTGTTTAGTATTGATCTATTGTTAATTATTTTATTGATCGGTGTGAAGTAACTGGTTATATGGGATACAACTTTATTGATAAGTCTTGAACATATATTATATTTGTTATATTAAGCGATGCATTACATAAATATTGTTTTTGTTGAGTATATTATGAGGACGTATATATGTTTTATATTATATATCTGTTATTTATGTATTGCAACTAATTTACTATCTATATTATTTAGCTATTGCTCTTAGATTTCTAATGTTTTCTTGGATCTTTGTGACTTTTGAGTTTTAACTGGTTTACCAATTAAAACTATTATATTGTGAAGGTTTCTTCTAATATTTAAAAAGATATTAATCTGTACTGGCCTAGTTAGGATCTAGAAGAGTTGATGTTGGATTCTTTGGCCTTTTCTTTCTTGTATTTCTTCTTTTCAAAAATTTTCGTAGAGTATAATACTATTATGAAAAATATGTCATAAACTAGAAGTTATAAGAATCACTTTTATAAAACAATCTATATATTTTATAATCTGATCAATAAAACATAATTCATATGACTAGTTAAAATAATAATAATAATAATATATATATATAAAATTAAATATTTACTTATATAATTAAAGATTTAAAAGGCCATCAAAAAACTCTTTCCGCTGATCCTTTAATCACACACAAAAAAGATGTTTGCAAGAAGTTTTTATATTTTTTTGCTAATAAAGTCCTAATACTTTCTTAAAACAATTTGAAGTATAACTTCAAGAGTCATCTCTACCCTTTTTCTTTTGTTTATAAACCTCTTCACTCAAAAACTTGACTTCTAGTAATCAAGAAAAGTCAAGTAACACCTTTGATACCAAAGGTAAGAAAGTTCTCAAAGGAAGAAGAACTGATTGTAAAGTATCTGAAAGTCTATCTAATCTTTGAAGTGAGAGATTATGGAGATTTTCTATAGTAAAAAGACTTATTTTCTCACTTTTTGACTGTCTTGACTCTCTTAGAGCTTCTGTTTGCACAGTTTCTGAGGAATTTTGCCTACTTCAGTTTGACCTTAAATTTTATATAGCACAAATCCTCACCAAAAATAATTGGCTAATATGAAATACATTAGTTTTTGAAATATAAACAAGCTCTTTTTGATCATATTCATGTATTTTGATGACATAATGGATAATTGAAAAAAAAAGTTTTGAAAACATTTGTCCCAAAAAGCTCAAGTTCCTTAATGAAGACTTCTATAATATCAAAAGATCAAATGATGGATAATGTGGATTGCAAACTTCTATCTCTTATCTAAGTTCCTCAAGTGGTAACAAAGCTTTAATAAAAAAAAGCTGAGTTTTAAATGCTTTCTTTGAAATATTCTATTCTGGTACTCACTTAAATGAAAGATTAGTTGAATTGACTCATTCAATGCCACAAATAGTGAAAAAGAAGCTTTCTTCCGAGATTCAAGTGAAGCAAGAAGACTATCCCAATCAGGCAGATTCCTTTTGAAAAAAGGTTGTTTTTATTTTTGAATTTTTTTGGTGACCTTGAATTGTTCCCTTTTCCCAATTGTTTTTTTTTCTTTCTCCTTTTTTAACTTAACAATTCATTGATTTTTAGGCAATCAATAGTGACAAACTATTGGCAATGATCCTGATAAATAGAAGTTATTACTAATTTATTAGGGGTATGTAATATTGTTTCTAAAATCTGACTTAGAGTACTTTTTTATGAAGATAAGTTAGTTATATTATAAAAGTCTATAAAATATTATAGATTTATATCAATTTTTTAATAAAGACAAGCCATCATGACATGATTACAGATTAAAAAAAAAATAATAATAATAATTAAAGATTTAAAAATTATTAAAATTGAAATTTATAATAAAAATATAATATGTAGATCCAAACTTTTGAAAGCAATTATATATATTAAGAATATATAATATTAAAGTAAATCTATAACTAATTTACTTTATCTCTATTAATTAATAACTTTAAATATAACTTTAAAAATAATTTTTTACTTCATTTATAATTCAATTACTTTTTTTTTGACCTGTGGATCAATAGCACAGTAGTAGTGCTCCCAGGTCTCAATTATAAGGTCTGAAGTTTAATATCACATGAAGGCCATGTGAAAAATACTACACACAATAAAAAAATCTATTGAATGACAAATCAATATTTATTATTGGACATAGTCCTAACTATCGATATCCAAAATAAATATTCATCATAATATGGTATTACCTATAGCTAATCTTTATCAGATCAGGCTGGTCTATAGGTGTTATAGATAATCAGTATCTTATTATTATTCTGATAAGGTAGAGGAGAATGGAGTTGATCTTGTGATCAACTAAAATAGAAATCAGATTGGCAAGAAATACTCTACCAATCTTACTGACTGAAAGAAGCTATTAAGTCAAGAAGACTGAAGTTCCAGAATAAAGTAAACATTGTACTAGTGGAATACTTAAAAGCATGACCAATTCAGTGACTGATATGCATTAGGAAACCTTGATAGAAGAAAGAATTCGTTAGATCACAAGGATCAAATCCTGGTTCAGATTACAGTATACAATGATTTTATAACTAGATTACTCTATAAAATTATTCTAGAAAAAATTAAGATAGTGCTGTGCACTCTTCCTTAAATAGACTTTGATTAGGTCTGGGCTAGTTTATATATAGTATATAATATATTTATTATATAATAAGCATGTATATAAATATTATTTTATAATAAATAAAAAGTATAGGATTCTTTGATTACACACAAAAAAGACATTTACAAGAAGTTTTCATATTTATAAGCTAATAAAGTTTTATCACTTTCCTTAAACCAACTTGAAGAAGCTTCAAGTGCTATTAAATACTTTTCTTTCTCTTGCTTACTATTCTCTTCAAACAAAAACTTGATTTTTAGTGACTATAAAGGTCAAGAAACATCTTTTCTACCAATGATAAGAAAGTTCTAAAAGAAAGAAAAACTAATGTACCATCATCTCACACCATAGAGAAACATTACAGAAGTATGTCTAAATGATAAGAAACAACTTTCCCATTCTCTTGTTATCTGTTACCTTCTCATAATACTTGTTCTTGATTTTTTTTGGAGAATTTTACTTACTTTAATTTTACTCTAAATTTTAAATATCACAAAGTTTCTTATACCATGATTAAACAGATAGAGTTCATATTAGTAAAAGAAGTAAACAAGCTCCTATTGATCACTTCATATATTTAAATGCATTTTCTCAGTTCCATAAGAATCTGAGATCCATCATAAGTTATTATACCTGATATGGGTAGATAAGAACACTATTAACTCCTTTATCTTTGGTTAAATAAAAGAGAAAGAATATACCCTCCCTTATTCTCTATCAAGAAAGAAGAAGAAAAACTAGGTTCAAAAGAATACAGAATGAGGATAACATCTTAAAAATGACATGTCTATTCTTTATTAATATGAATATTGGAAGATCAGGAAGATCTTAGGATCATTTATACCTAATCAACAATATCAACATGCAGTCGAACAACATCAAATAGCTGAAGAATATACTATAATAAAACACTAAACAATAGTTCAATCTCTATAGATGGTAATACTTTGAGGAAAACAATATGATACTAGTTAGGCTGACAAAAGCCTATACTGAAAAAAATAAGACTTTTCTTTTTAGGCTAAAGGTTTTGTAGTATCCAGTGCCCTTTTACCTACAGTATATTTTAGAGCCCTTCGAACCATCGACATATCATCATTTAGAAGAAAATCAATAGAAGATTTTATACTTGATAAGGTATAAAAGGAAAAGGCAAAGAACTGGCAGACAATGACCACAATATAAAGGTATTGAAAGCAGTGAAGGAATAGACATTACACCCTAAATTGATGAATCCCTTGAAGAGTAACCAGCCCACAGTATCAATATAGTAATAGTAGCATATTTTCAAGTTACCTATAATCAGACTATATCCTTTTTTCCTTTTGGTACCTTTTTTGTAATGCAGAATCTTCACCCTTATTTAAATTTGTATAGTCTTAGCTTCATTTTCTTTTCTAAATAAAGATAACAGAGTAAGATATTAAATATAATAGCAAAACAGATCAGATGATTTGCGGTAAACATAGATTCATTATACATATCAGCCCCACCTAAGAAATTTTATCATTCTAATGGTCCTTTTATTAGGTCTCTGTCTGAAGTTGGCTTAGTCATAAAGTAGTTTTTTTTTTAATCTATTATTAGTTTACTAGCCTTCTATTGTTTTCTTTTGGTCAGATGTACTTATATAATAAAATTAGTAAAACTTTGCTAATAAACTTGGCCAAGCCAGTATTAAAAAAAAAAATCTTGACTTTTTTTTTTTTAAACCCTCTGTCAGGCTAGTTATATATGTTTTATTAAACAATTGTAAGCTGTACATATAGTATAAATCACTAAAGCTAAAACTTTAACTAGCTCACTCATCTCAGTAATTACTCTAAGTGCAACTTTG